>JXCR01139182.1:65919-106480 GCA_002079205.1 Phalaenopsis hybrid cultivar
GGCCAAGTTGGAATTTACCAATTAAGGTAAATTTTTGACATTCAGTTAGCCCATTTAGATCCTCTTCAGTAAAATAGATTGCCAACTTCCCACCTTTCTTGCTAATGGGTTTAAACAGTGGGTCATGACCCTCATGATAATCTTGAGGAAAAACCAAATTATCAGGATTCTGCACTGCCTCCTGACCTTTCCCCACAATGTCAGCAAAAGTGGCTTTGGCCCACTGAATGTTGGTGGAAATGTCAATAGGAATAGGGTCAGACATCACAAAGGTAATATCAAAATAGAAACCCCAAGCAAATCAAAGTCAGTGAACAACCAAAGAAATCCAAATGCACATCTAGTAAAACAAGCAACAACCAAAAAGGGAACGAGAAACCACAAAGAGGCTAAACCATAGCCAGTAAAGAAGGACCTTTTGAAAACAAGAAAGATAGTGGGCCCTAAGAAACCAAACCTCCAGTGGGATGCCAAAGAAACAACCCCACAGTAGAAAAGGAAAAACAAAGACAAACTATGGACAAGCCAATGGAACAGTAAAAGTTTGAAAAAGTAGAACCCGGGAAGGTGTGTAAGCTAGAAGGGTCGAAGAACTTGCTATGCCCAGTAGAGCAACAAGGGAGACAGCCGCCAAACTTCATGATGATTATATATATATATACAGAACTTATGATATCATTGATGTGAAGAATAGTTTACAACTCTTAAATGGGGAGCATTTAAAGCATCTCCTACCAGCAAAATAAGAAGAGGGGGGTGGGGAATAGGAAACAAGACTCTCAACAGATGACAGACCATTTGTGGCAAGCCAATTAGCAGGTTAGTTCCCTTCTCTGCAAATAAAAGCTAGTTGAACCTTTAGAGTAGATAACATGGACATAATCTTGTTAGCCCATTGTACATGACACCAAGAAGCTTGTCTTCAATGTTGTAGCATATCCTCTGAGCCCCCCTTAATAATTAAATTGTTCTAATGATTGATCTTAGCAAGAGTGATGGCCCAATATAAAATAATTAATTCAGCTTCAAGAGCATCAACAACACAAATAGGAGCCTGAAAAAACAGAATGCAATGTTCAAGATGGTTTCTGAACACACCTCCCACCTCAGCCCTAAAGAAAGAAAAACTGCCATCAGTGTTAATCTTAATGTATCGGTAGGTAGGTGGGAACCAATACACTGTAGTTACTCTATATGAAATGGATCTATCTAATGGAGGGGTGGAGCAAGTGCTAGGGAATTTTTGGTAAAGTATAAGTTTATGCAGATAAGAGAGACAATGCCTAGTGATTTACAAATGTGTGTTGACCTGACCATCAAATTTGGTTTTCTTCCTAGCCATCCAGATGAACCAGGCCACCATAAAAGGGA
The DNA here is from genome assembly GCA_002079205.1 of Phalaenopsis hybrid cultivar. Classification (NCBI taxonomy): domain Eukaryota; kingdom Viridiplantae; phylum Streptophyta; class Magnoliopsida; order Asparagales; family Orchidaceae; genus Phalaenopsis; species Phalaenopsis hybrid cultivar. Next base: position 67,291 of record JXCR01139182.1, read on the forward strand.
CAGTTCCAACCTTGAAGCCTTCTAGCTTTTCCAGCAGTGATAGATATTGGTCCAATCTAGTTGCATAGAATTCAGTGTGATATTGTGGGAGAGTTCAGTCCAAACCTCTTTAGAAAATCTACACATGAAGAAGGGATGAGGAATAGATTCCTCCATCTCCCCACAAAGGTAACATTTAGAGGGTCCTCTCAAGCCTTTGAGTTTGAGAATATCATCAGTGGGGAGCAGACCATTGAGAATTCTCCAACTAAAAAAGGACATGGAAGGGGATAATCTTTTCTGCCAGATGAGTTCCCCCCAACTCTTTTTCTCCGAAGTGTTGAGTTTATGATAGATTGCTTTAGTAAGACTTTGAAGCCTTGATCCCTGCCAGACTAATCTGCCAGCACTAGAACTATCAACTTGAATTCTAGTAACTTAGATTGATGAATAGGGTTGTAAAATGGTTTGGAGTAGAGGCAGCGACCATTGGTTCCCCTCCCAGCAGTCAGCCATAGTAAGTTGAGTATTAATTTGGTTATTGATGGGTTGTAAGGCATCTTTAGGACACCATGAATCGAGCCAAAAATTAATCTTCGCATTTTTAATATCCCATAATAGAGGTCTCCAGCTTTTTTTCTGGCTTTAAGTAAATTCACCCAAACTCAGGAATCTCCAGTCTTTCTGCAAACAGTGTTAGGATGGCAATCCTTACAATACTTACCCAGCATGAATTTAGCCCAAAGTAAATTCTTCTCTCTAAACTTTATCCACATCTTGCACTGGTTGACTTGTAATAAGTGTTGTAGCCCTTTAAAGCCAATACCCCCAGCCACAGTTGGTTTAGCTGATTTCTACCAGCTAGCCCAATAAAGTTGCTGCCTTTGACCAGCCCAAAGGAACCTATTAAAGGTCCTTTCCACTTGCATTTGAGTGCTTTTCTTCATACTAGTCATTTGAAGAGTATATGAGGGGAAAGTTGTAAGGATGCTTTTCAACAGTGTGATTTTACATCCATTGGAAAGAAAAGAGTGAGTCCAGCTAGAGAGGGTGACAGAGATCTTTCCCAAAACATCCTCAAATTGTGTTTGTTTAGTTCTTACTTTTATGAGTTGGACACCAAGATACTTGATGAGCAAGGTAGAACTATTGAATTTGTATAGTCAAGAATCCAATTTCTTTGCATAGTTGAGGTATGCGAATTGAAATAGATATTACATTTATCTGAGTTAAAAGATGGACCAAAATGGCTTTGGAAGATCTGTAAGCACTTCATGAATTTCTTCACTGTATTCTTATTAGCACTATAAAACACCATAATATCATCTGCATAAACTAAATGTGAGAGGCACTTTAGATTTGTGATGGTACCTGACATAGTTGAAGGGGAGTAGACTTCTATTCATCATTCTGGATAGGTGATTAAGTGCCAATATAAAAACAGTTGGAGACAATGGGTCTCCTTATTTAAGACCTTTGGAGGCTGTGAAGGAACCCCAAGCTTGACCATTAATGAGAAGGGAGTGAGAATTATCCCTAAGCCACCTGTGTATGAGATTGCAGAAATCAGCTTGAAACCCTTTAGTGGAGAAGATATCCAGGATAAACTCCCAGCACATGGTGTCATAAGATTTTTTTATATCCAATTTATAGATTAAATTGTCATTCCTGCAGGATCTATCCAGGTAGCTCTTGGGCAAGGAGTACATTATCAGTGATAGATCTACCCTTGACAAAGGCAGACTAATTTCCACAGACAAGATTACCAATATGAGGTTGAAGTCTGCCAACAATGATCTTGCTAAATAGTTTACTAATGATAGCAATAAGACTAATATGCCTGAAATTATTCCAAGTTTTCTGAATAGTAGATTTGGGAATGATAACAATACTAGTGGCATTGAAGTAATGGGGGATAGATGAGCCTTGAAAAAAACTTTGAATAGCAGTAATCACTTCATTTTTGATGATTTCCCATGCTTTCTTATAAAAATCACTTGTAAAGCCATCAGGCCCAGTAGTTTTGGAATTGCCTATACCTTGAAGAGCTTGCCAAATTTCAACCTCAGTTGGAGGAGAAGTCATATTTAGATTGGAAATATAGTTAATCTCCTTAGTGGAATAGAAATTCTTAATATGAGATTTTTGGAGGTTTGATTGAATTAATCTCTGTTGGAAATGAGCAACAACATCAATGGCAATAGAAGCATTATTAGAAATCCATGTTCCATTGGAATTCTGGATGTTATGAATTATATTGCATTGTCTCCTGTATTTGATGTAGGCATGGTGAAACTTTGTGTTCCTATCCCCATCTTTGAAATGGCTAAAAGAGGCTTTCTCTCTAAAGAATTTCTCTTGTCTATCATTTGCAAGGAGTAATTTTTCTTGAGCGGCTAGTAATAGATTCTCCTCCCCACCATCCTTCAAAGTTAAGGTCTTCAGCTCTAAAACTTATTTTTCAGCAGCTTCCACTGCTTTAAAGTCATCTCTATAGGACTTCCAGCCCCAAGCTTTCAGAACTTTGCTAACCTTCACATGCAGGAAGACCAGTTTAGATCAGGGATCAAGATTCACATTAGATTGCCAAGCACCTGCCACAGTGTTGAGAAAAGAGAGGTGATCAGACCACATGTTGAGATATCTGAATGGAGAGGAAGGTGTGTAAGATTCTTAGGCAGTAATTGAAATAAGAAGGGTTCTGTGGTCAGATCCTGCAAGACTAAGGTGAGTAATAGCAGCGTGCAAAAAATGCTGACACCAAGAGTTATTAACCAGAATCCTGTCAAGTCTTTCACATATAACACCCTCTTCCAAGTGAACTCTGGTCCCTTATAACCAATATAAAAAATACCAGCTTTTAAGATATTATCAGAAAAGAGGTTCATTTTAGCTAGATTTGGGGGTCTCCCACCAGTCTTCTCTGCAGAATGAGTGATGCAATTAAAGTCACCACCAACTAGCCAACAAGAATCCAATTTTTGACTAATATCATGTAGGCAAGCCCAAAGATCTCTCCTATCAGTTTTGGAGCACCCAACATACACAAAAGTGGCAAAACCAGTATGCCCACTAGTGTTGAAAGAGAAATGTACAAACTGAGAATGATCTATCATCACTTTCCAGCTGATCTCGTGTCTAAAAAAATAGCCAAATTTTATTATTATAATTAGAAAAATGAGAAAAACCAGTAAATTTAGAGAGGAACTGTTGTAGATGTTTATGAACTAAAGGTTCTAAAATGGCAATACACCAAAGTTTGTGCTTTTAATTAAGATAACAAATTCTTTTCAAGTAAGAAGGGTGGGCAATACCCCTTAAATTCCAACAGAGAAAATTGATCATGTTGAAGAGGGTGGGTGAAAAGAAGGCTGAGATCTTGATCTAGTCCTTCCTCTATTAAATTGTATGCCAAAACATCCTGCAGTCATGGCAATAGTAAGTTTTTTTTCTATTACTATTTTTTGCCAATGCCCTTCATTTCTGGATCCAATCCAAATTTCCACAACCTCAGGGAGAGTAATATCCCTCTCTACTAGAATTCTTGCCATAGATGGTCTAGAGAGATTGAATGTAGGGAAATCCATCTTTAATGGTCTTCCCAAAGCAAGGCCAATGTTAAACATAACTTTATGATTGAAGAAATGCAGTGGAATCCGTGGAAATTTAAACCAAATAGGAACTATGGGGGGTCTTTGCTAGGACTAAAGTTAGGTGTCCACTTCAATATCTACATGGGGATTCCATCTAATAGAACTTTTTGCTTACCAAACAGTCTAGCATAATCCTCCTCTAAATCTAATTTAATCATTATATGCCTACCATCCACCAGCCCCAACTGCTAAGCGCCAGTAAATGGAAAATTATCAAAGAATTTTCTCACTATTTCCATTTTGGGATGCCCAAGCTTGAATTTACCAATGAGAATAAACCTGCAATCTGTCTTTAGACAGATTAACTCCTCTTCATTATAGAAAATATTAGGTTTGCCTTCTTTAACCTCTAAAGTGTTAATAAGAGGGCAAGGTTCTTTGCCCATAGCAGCATCATGGAAGGATTGAGGAAAGACCAAAATTTCAGCATCCTGAGAAGAATCCAGCCCTTTACCCACCACCCCAGCATAAGTTTCCTTGGTTCAATGTGAGTTAGTTTCAATATCAAAAGGAGTATATTCAGCCATGTACTTCTCAGCAAAGAAGCAAGCAGAGGACAAAACACAGAAACAGAAGATTCCAATCAATGGAACGGTAAAGTTTAAAAAACAACAAACCCGAGTGGGAGTAAATCTCGGAGAAAACACTATAAAGTGAAAACAAAGAGCAAGAAACAAAGGAAAAGAGCAAGGAGAGAGCAGCAACACCATCACAATATGATCTCCAACTAGCCATGTCGTAGAAACCCTAGCAGAGCATCCAGAGAGCCAGCCACCACCATCCTGTTATACACACACACACACATACACACACACACACACACGCACACGCACACACACACACACACATACACATATATAATTTTAATTTTGAAAAAATAAATTTTTTATTATGAAAAATGAGTGAGAACAAACGAATTTCATATACAAGGTCTGAATAACTGAGCACGATAATAACCTCAATTATTCAAACAAAAAAAATTATGATATTTATATGGTCTGTAAAATTTCCAACAGATTATTCCTCTACATAATCTGAAGATTAGATAGGGTTTATATTATTTGGGTAACTAATTTTTTTATAAAGGAAAACCCATATAGTTAATTACATCTTAAGCGACAGAAATCACTAAAGAAAATCTTGATTAAGATTGGGATTTTGTCTTCAAGAATTCAAAGTTTAGTTTTCATGATTAATCATAAGAAAATCAACTGGGAATAACTCAAACAGGAACAATTATTTTGGAATCCAAAGTAGAGGAGGGTAGAGGATGTCACAGATACTGAGATGATCTCAGTGACTTCCCAAATTGTGATGTTCTTTAATGTTTTACTCCTGAAATTTATTTAAAATTTTAAGACTTACATTTGCATGACATAAAATTATGCAAATAGCCTAGAAAGATGGGAGAATTTACGTTGTAAATAACAGTGCCCCAAAGCTTCTAAAAATAGTTAAGGCTTATATCACACGACATACAATCATGAGAAAACCTAAAAGATAGTGTGAGAATCTATGTCATGCTAGAAGAATGACGTCAAAGTCCTAGGGGTTTATGTTGATCAAGTCTATGGAAAGTTTAGTTGAGTTTCTTCATTCACTTAATGCATATTTGAGGTTCTTGATTGCATTGAATGTTAATAGCTACTTATTCACATTTTCACCTAATTTCATGGAATAGAAAGTCAAGTGAACACCATGCCTCAAGAGGCCTATTCTAGTTTCTTGTTGTTTGTTTGTTGTGATCATGTGAAGTGTATTTTGAATTGATGATTACTATTATTAAAGTGATTGAAAAGAGGGGGATTTTATTTTATGTTAACCAACATGGGTCAAGATCATAACGTTTTGTCGTCCCGACACTGTTATTAGTTTGAAATTTACTTAGTCTAATGAAGTTGTAAGACTTGTTTAGGCTGGAGCATTCTTATTAGAAATTACGGGTTACCTCATTCAAGAAGTCCTTGTAAATCTAAGGGGTGGATTATAATTATTATGTTATTATTTTATTATTTTGTTTTCTTAATATGAAGGGTCATTTTATATATTAAATTTCATCTTATTTGAATGGTTTGAATTGATTTATTAATGTTTCAAATACTTTGTGATTTAATTAATTGAGTTTTTCATTCCTTAATTAATGAATTTTGTTATGGTGTTTCAAGAGTCATTAATATTATTTTTGTTAAGTGAATGTGTTAGTTACATGTGATGCCGCCCATTTTTGCACCGCCAATCTTCATTTTATTATTTGCTTGACATTGTAGTTGTTATGGAATTGCCAGCTTTTTTTCTATTATTTTGTCAGTATCTCCAAATACTTATCCATCTTAGATCATGCAGGTGAGCTAAGAGGTGAGAAATCAATAGACTAGGGCAGGTAATAATGGGAATAAACAAAAGAATTGTATGTAAAGCTTTCATAAAGTGAAATTTTGCATTGTTAGTTCCAAAGCATAAGTCCAAAGTGAGATCAACTCGGTATTGTTTAAAGGCATAACTATGCAGGAGACCTAATGGAAGCTAAACACTAGAGAATTCAAGTTGATGTACCTATTCTAGAATTTGCATCCTCCTATAAGGACAAATCCTTATAGTTAATTACATCTTAAGTAGTCAAGACTACATAAGAAAACTCATGATTGAGGTTATAATTTGTTATTAATAGTTTAGTTGAAGTTTGTCATTTTGCTTTGAGTTTTGAATGTTTGTCCCTGCAAAACAGAGCTAGTACACCCTAATAACATGTAAAATAAATCTAGGTTGATGTCTGCTTTTGTCATCAGCAACCTTGTAAAATAGAATAAGCACAAAAAAACGTTGGTTTATTTAGTTGGTTGTCATTATTATTTTTAGACAACTGAGTTAGGATGCCCATGTTTATTCATCATCTTGGGATCATTGGGTTTTCTGATCTACTTAGTCCGAGAGGTGATCAAATTTGCTTGGACCGAAAAATTTTGATTAGTAATTATGGGTTGCATCGTCCAAGAGATCTTTAGAGACCCGGGTATCTAGGGTTCAAGTTGTGTTCGATGATCTTTGCTCATTTAGGCTTCATTTCAGTATTAATGTCTTTTTCTAATTTTAGGGATTTAAAGTTTTATGTTGCTTAAGACTTATTATCTAATTTTTTTGTCGTTTTATTTTTATTGTTTGGAATGACCAGGTCATGATATTGTATCATCGTTTCAGGGTCATTGGGGTTTGCAGTTTGATTTGTCACAAATGACTGCAAGGTATTTTGTTAGCAATCATGGGTTGCCTCCTCCAAAATACCTCAAACCAAGTTGCATTTTTTTCAAGTTTAGGTTTTAATGACTTTTTGGGTAAATTTTATATCATTTCTCTTAGGTTGGTTTGGTGCTTTAGACCAAATTGTCCCTGACTGAGGTTAAGTGTGCTTATGCTCTCATTTGAGAAGTCAAACCCTGCTTAACCTCCAGTCACCTAGGCCTAAGATGATTTTAGATTAGTTAAACTTGGGTTGAGTTGATTGAAGGATGAGCCTCTGGGTAATTAAAGTTAACCTGAGTTAGTTTGCTTGCCTCTTATATCCTCTTCAAACTTGTTTAAATCAAGCAAAATTTAATAAGATTTACCCAAGTTAACCTAGTTTGATTGGGGTCAAACTAGTCTTTCTTAATTTAGATTGACTTAAGATAAGCCATGTGTTGAGCTCACTTTTGTGAGGAATTCCTGACTTTCTCCATGTCCTTGGAATAGAGCTATGACATTTGGGACCACACCAAGATAATCCCAAGACCTCCAATCTTGTGGTTGAAATGGTTTTGGGTTTTGACTAAGTGGGAAATCCAAATTAACACCCATAAGCAAATTATGCCCTAAATCATCCCAACCCTTAGAAAGTTATCTGTGAACCTCAAGGAAAACCACTAATCACTAAAGCCATTTTGGGGAGAGATCTACGAACATTGATCCTTAGCCTCACTAAAGTTCTCCAAACCCTAAATTTAGAAAAAAAAATCCTAATGTGTCCCTTCTGATCTGAAAATTTGTTGACACCTTAGAAATGCCAAATCAATCATAGAAAATTAGGGTTCCCCTTTGTGCTCAAATCTTCAAGCTTTTGGACTTCTTACCACCGGATTTCATCTTCTTGAGGTTAGATCTTCATTTGGGCATAGTTATTTTGTGATTTTATCATGGATTTTCTCACATCTAGAGTGCAAGCCGAAAATGGCAAAGTTTTGGATTTTGGGTGAAAAATCCATGAATCCAAGCCTTGTTTACTTAAAAGAACTTGTAGGAAGCCATTAATCTTATTTTTATTATTTTTTTAGAATTTTCTTGAATTTTTAGATGCTCTTAAGACAAAGTGAGGAAAGGGAAAAGAAGTTCTTAACCATGTAAAGTTTGTAAATATCAAAGAACAAATTTGTTATAACAAATTTGTATTATCAAGGAAGTTCAGGAAGGAGAAAAGTTTTTGTAGACCCGGTGGTGCCATTGAGAATGTGATTGTAGCTCGACACCGGGAGAACTTCTGTTATTTCACTATCGTAGATGTCATTTCTACAGTACGAGTCTTATGCTAATTTTACTGAAACTTGTGATGATGAAATATTCGTTGGAGGAAGAGGGGTTGAGTATACTCTTGAGTGGATAAATGAGTTGTATGGTTTGTCTTCTACTACAGATTGCTTCTATTCTGAGTATACACCATTTGAAGCATAGATAGACCAGATTATTGTATATCTAACTGATGGGCGTGGAGCCTGGAAGATCCAAATTGATCATAAGGTAAATTTTTCCTCTTCCATGCTCAATGCCACTTTAAAAACCTGACATTATTTCCTTTCATCCCACCTCATTCCTTCTGATCATTTGAGTGAGGTGACATGAAAGAGCCATATTGAATTATTGCATCCAAGAATTCAAAACTATTAATGTTGGCTCTCTACTTTTTGAGACTATTAATGCTTCTGCCAGAGCCAGTACTACTGCAGGCTTGGGATTTCCTTCTTTGATTTTTACTATTTGTAAATACTGGAGTAAATTTTGATTCCTTGGAAGAGCATTTGAAGCCACCTAAACCTATTGAGAAGGATAATATTGATGTTTATGGATGACCTTGAGGTGGAGCACATAATGCACCATCTATTTCTACTTCTAGTCCTTCTACTTCTAGACCTTCTATTTCTACTGCTATTGAGCCTCCACTTGGTCTCTCGGATGTGTTGGATGAGAGATACTTGGAGCACCAATCAAAAATAGTTACGATACAGAGAGGTATGCAAGATATGGATATCAAATTTGATCATATGATAGAATATGTTCAGAGGAAGAGTGATTACGATGCAACCTATGATGAAGAATTAGTGAGATTTTGGAAGGGAGATCGTTCAGTTTAGTTTCCTACATGCTCTTGATTTTCTCCATATGAGGCTCACAAATCCATGGATGAAGATATATCTATTGATGATGATGAGGAGGAGGAGGAATATAATGAGGAGGAGGATTAGATTAAACTTTCTTTTCTAAAATAGATGTGATTTCTAGAACCTTCATATTGCGAACTTTTGATGTATGCTTTATGTAGAACTGATTTATGTACTTTTATTTTTACTAATGTATTTTCTTTTTTTTATCTAGTTTGTTTGTGTTAGAGTAGTCTTTTACATTACAAATTTTCATCATCTACATGTTCTAATTTAGGTTTTCTGCTGCACAACACATATTTTTACTAATTGTACTTGTACTAATCCAAGTGTAGAACTTCTAAATTTTTCTCACTTCATGCTTAATATACACAGAAATGTTTTAAATTATTTAAAAATTTAAGTTTGGAGGAAGGGATTTTAACAACTAGACTTTATTTGTCCTCGGTAAACTATATTTTTAAATTATTTTAACATAGCCTGTGATATGTGGTGTTAACTTTAGAAGACTATATTTTTGATCCTATAATGTTATAATACTCTTAAGTAAATTTTTCATGTAGCAAGGGGTAGTTCAAAAGTTAAGGTGTTTGATATGAAAGTTAGGATTATGCTTTTATTATTCAGAGTAGAGAAATTGTGTTATTGGAAATGCTATGAAATCTTAGATATACACTTCAAAAAGAATAGGAGATTATATGAAAAATCATTTTTAAACTAATACACATCATTAATTGAAAAAATGTGATGGGTTTTAAACTTTAAAAAGAGGATAGTGAAGTTCAAAATTATTAAAGGATATTCAAATATGGTAATCCTCACATGAAAAAGAAAAGAAAAAAAGTAAGGATTAAAAAGATCCTGAAAGAAAAAGAAAAAGAAAATAAAAAGAAAAAGTAAAAAAGAAAAATATGTGAGGAGAAGCTTGAGGAAATGCCTAATAAAAAATTGGCTTCACTTGAATCAACTTAAAGAAAGACATTTAATTATATTTCTAAGTTTATTTACAACTTTAAAGTATTAGTATCTTTAATAGTAGAGATCTCAAAAAATTCTTTTCTTTTACTTATTCTAAAACTTCTAATACTATCACATTTCTTAGGATAAGAACTATAAGAATCTTTAAGTGAAACCCACTATCACATGTTATAATGTTTTATTTAGTAAAAGGGTTACTTGAGAACGAGTAATGTTTAAGTTTGGAAGAACTGATTTGCTTTAAAATTACCTATTTTATATACACATTTAAAGCCATTTTTGAGAATATTATGGTTTAATGAAAGGTATTTTTTGTGTTTTTGGTTGCAGGTGCATGAACAAGAGTTTAAGAGCAAAAATAAACAAAAAAGGAGCAAAATGAGCAAAATCAAGTTAATTGCCAAAAATAGCCGAACTGGCGCCTAGGCGCCAGATGATATTCGAGGCTGGTGCATGGGCGCTAGAAGCGGTTACACTTATATTTATTGAATTTTGATGAATTTTAAAAAGGTGTCTGAGGCAACCCTTGGTGATTTTCAAAGCTCTATTTATTGGGATTAATTCTGTACAAAAGAGAGGAGTCTTGGAGTTGTTTTGAGAAAGGGAGGATCCCATCTCGAGTGGGCACCACCTTAGTGAGTTTGTGTGAGTCTTTGTGATTTCTAGAGTATTGTGAGTTATGTAAGAGTATTGTGGAGTCACAGAAGTCGGGGATCTTCGGAGGAGTGTTTGGGGAAACATTTGAGATAAGTTTTTGTATCCTTTTCTTTTGTAAGTCCGGGTTTAAGTTTTATAAATGTGATTTGTTTATATATCCCCAAGAATTCTGAGTAGTTTTCCTTTTTCTCCTTGAAAAAAGAAGTAATTATGTGGTGGATTTGATTTGTTTAGAACTTCTTTTTATTCCACAAATTTGTTATGGTATTTTTACCAGTTCTTAATTTACTTTGCAAACTGGTCATTTGCTTTGCTAACATTTTTTGAGAAACTTACCAACCCGAGGGGCTAAGATTTTTTTAACAAGTTAGTACATCATTTCACATTGGAAAGAGCCATGACAATCACTCAAGGGGGAGTGCAAATAGATAGGGAGATAAGATTTGATCGACATAGAATTGATGTTTCTAGGGTGGTAGCTAGATTATTTTATCAATTTGGTCTAGAGATCGGAACTAAGGGTCATTGTTAGGTCCTATAAAGAGGGCATAGTGGGTAATCTAGAGGTGAGAGGCTAGAACCTACCCAACACTACTATACATGTCGACACCAACTTTAGATTAGTTAATGTTCTTTATGCTCGGATAAGGTAAAGAATAAGATTGCTCCTATTGGTCACAATACATTAATTAAACTTCTAAACATTTGCATTCCTACACTAATTATGAATTATTTGCAAGGAGAAAGTTTCTTTAAATATATTAAATCTTATAATTTTAGTTATCTTTGAATCTCTACATTTACGTTTAATTTGCACTTGTAAGAATAAGTAAACTATATTTAGCACCTGAATTAGTTTCATATTTTCATAGAATTTATTCCACTATTTAAAGTAAGGGTTTTTCTTAGTCACATACCTAAAATTACCACTTTTCTTGTGGGGTCGATACTAAGGGTTTTAAAGGATACTCTATTCTACTTGAAACGATACGTATACATAGTACCCCTAGTGTGAAAACTATTACTTTAAGTTTTATAACATTGTATTTATTGCAGTAGCCACTAAATATAAATTGGATTAGGTTTTTGGCCATACTCTGGAACATAAATATTTGCGTAATCGTGGGTCTGGTCAATAAGCTCTTCATGTTTCATTTTAATTTTTTTGTTTAATTTTCATGTTTTTTGTCCTCTTATAGTCCTTCCTCTTCTCTGAATCGTTTTGACGATTCAAGAAATAGAGTTATATGTAAAAGAATATCACACGATGATAAATAGACAAATTGGCAACTCCAAGTTTAAAAAAGCCAAAAATAGTGATTAGATGGTCGACGAATAAACCATGTAAGACAACTCTCTCTCTCTAACCTTGTATGATATTAAGGTCAAATAAAAACATAATTTTTGTGTGCTATGCATGCTATTTTGTGTTTAAAAAGTGGCATACACATGCTTAGCACACAATTCTTATGTTTTACATCTCTCAAACCTAAACTTATATATTGACACACAAAGAGATAATCACTTAAATAATTCATGAAATATTGATATTTACAAAATCTAGCACTCAAGTGCTATTTTTTGCACCACCAAACTGATGTATTTAATTTATGCATGTCACGATCAAACTAATGAGAATTTTATCAAGAAAATGTTGGTCGGGGTTTTAGAATGAATTTTTATATTCTTGTGATAATTATAATGTCGTGTTTGGCTGCAACCTAGATTTATGTTAAATAGGATTTAACAAATCTAAAAAATCTGAATTCTATCAAATCTAATGTTGAATTTGTAAAATGGAAAGCGACGACAGAGTAAATCCACCTCATAATGAGATTTAATAATTCTAGATTTGTGCCATGAAATAGATGGAATGCAAGGAAAAAAGATGAAGTTCAAGAAAATTTGATTTGACAGAGCATTGGATTTAGTTTTTTTTTTTATTTTCTTGGACTTAATTTAAATTCATTTCTAAATCCTGTTCATAGTATGCTACCTCACACCACCTAAAAATGAATAAAAAGTGAACATGTTAGATTTGTAAAATGCAATGTTTTGGGATTTATACATGTAAATGGCTTCAAAAATAATTTTTGTGCTCAGTATCGAAATATCTTAGATGTGAGAAAACTTAAGAGATGAGCCCTAAGCATGTAACAATCAAATACATCATGTAAAACATAGAAAGAATAATAAAAAAACGTATATTTGCTCAAACACAGAAACTCAGAATGCAATAAAATAAAATAAAATAAAATAAAATAAAACTAATAGTTCAAATTAACTGATAATATAGAAGAAGGTGCATTAAAATAGGTGCATTATATGTGAAATGCATTTGAAGGGTTATGGGTAGTATCCGGAGACCGAGAATGAAATAAGGAATTACAATAATGTTTTGTGTATAAAGGGTGTTTCTGACGATTTTCTGATAGGCTCATACTATCGGTTTTAAATAACTTAATAACCAGCAACCAATACTGTAGGTTATAATTAGGAAATAACCATTTGTTAATATAATGTAAGAACCAACACTTCAACAACATAGGGAGAGTAATTAGTTTCAGGGCTTCTATGTGCTAGAGAACTACACCATGAATAGTCCTCAAAGGAGGTGATAATTCTTTTCATAAGGCCATTAAACCACCTTAGGGTCAACTCCCTCAAAGTGGTAAAGAATGACCAACATTTTAAGGTGTCAGAGACTTTGAGCACATATATAACTGAATCAAAGAAAGTGATATGGTCAATTTAATCACTCTAACTCTTGTAGGATTCCAAAGATGGAATTTAGAATTTCTCGAAGAGCTCAATGTAAGTGATCTGCTGAGAGAATTCATTCTTCGGTTGATAGTAGAATTCCATTCACATAAATCATGATCTAAACCTCAATGTAGACCCATAACTATCCTGATATTTGAATTCCACAATTCTTTCATCTCTCTGAGCTCCTCAGTGGTCTCAAGTTCTGGCTCTCCTCTAGGGTTTAATTCTTATGGATCTTGTGCTCTTTTTTAAATTATTATGCAAGGAATTTCTATCATTTGTCTCATTATTTGGTCTCAGAGTTCCTTATCTTGTTGTACAAATTCTTTTACGGACTCCACATTTAAAGGATTCTCCCAAGTGAGTTCCTTCCCCTTGTCACACTCCTCTTATTTTTTATGACATAATTCCACGCTCATCACATCTTTTAGGATGTTGAATCCAAAAATATCATTTGGACCATGCCCACTATATAAAGCGTTGGATGGATGAGAGGAATGAGAGAGAGAAATAGGTAAAGTTGAGTGTATAATAACACAAGTTCTTGGAGGGTAAATTTAGTTCTTTCTTGAAGAAATGGCCCCATATTTATAGATCATAGAGGTATCTAGTAAAGTTACATGTTTGTTGTTGTTTTAATAGAGACATTACAAGTTAATATTACTCCTTTTAATATGTGTAACCGAATCTGGGACCCCTCAATATCCAAAACTAACGTTGACACATTCATAACTGCTTAAAAAAGAAGTCATTTAATGGCTCACTGATGTTTTTGTTCAATAATCTAATAATTGTTTGATGGGTGGAAAAATTTTCAGTTGACTAGAAGAAATTTGATCAACATTATCAAAAGAATCCTTGGTAGTGAACTTGGACCGTCATGCAAAGGGTGCATCACCATAATTTGAAGGGCAACTCTCCATTGGACAAGGGGCTTTTTTAGATGATTGAAAAGATATTCAAAATGGTGCCCTTTGGCCATCTTTATAAATAAATCTAGAACCACCTAAGGGATTATAAATTATTGTTCCCAAATTTAGGTGTCACATATTCTTTCATTCGACTGAGCATTCGATTTATCCACCCACATTTTTGATTGAATTAAGTAAGGCTTGATGCTCCCATCTTTTCACTATCTCAATGCAATCCAGCCTGTGAGACCCATAAAATTTTATTGAGACACATGTGATCACATTTTTTATATAACCATAATTTTGATAAAAAACTGTATAATTATTATAAATAAAAAAGAATTATGCCGAATGCACTAAAAAAAAACACAAATGGTGCCTACATGAGAAAGGTCGGTATCTTTCATCGAAGTAGTGCTAATGAACAAAAAAAAGGATAATTTGTTTTATTTTCATAGACCTGCACCAATGTGGTGGCAGGCCAACAAAGCACGAGAGCACGAGCCCTCAACGTGCTCGTTTCGACGATTGATTTCTATCAACCACGTGTCATCCATCAAAGCAGTCTATTTCACCTAGGAAACACTCTATTTTAGATTAGTTTTTTTACAAGTTTCAAGGCTTGGAGATTTTCTTCAAGGATTGTAAGAAGAGAGGGAAGAGGAGAGATTTCTTCTTCATTACACTTCTAAGAGAGAATTGAGAGTGCTTGTAAAGAGAGAAAGCTTTGGAGTGAACATCTATGGAGTTGCTTAGGAAGGATTGCTAGATAAATTGTGTCTTTTATTTATTTTGTTTTGTAAACTTATTTTTATATATGAAATCCATGTTTTATCGTATCCTTCTCATGAATTCTAAGTAGTCTTATTCATCTTTCTTCTTACTTTGAGATATGGTTTTGTGAAGAATTGATTTTTTTTATATGGGTTTAAATGTCAATAATTTGTGATGTTTTAAACTTCGATCTTCATTTACTTTTTGATCTGGCCAATTAAAATGTTAAAATGTGTTGAGAAACATATGTTCCAAAAGGGTATGATTTCTTCAACATGGGAGAATTACATTCGATTTCATGAGAGAGTATGTCATCCATGGAGTTGGGTGCAAATAGATCAGGAAATATACTTTGTTGGATGCAAAATTGGATATTTTAAGGTGACATATTAAAATCCCCTATTTGGTCCAATTGACTGGAAACTAATGTGAGATTGTTATCCCTCAGGTCAGGGAGTAGTGGGAGCTTTGGAGTTGCTGTCGGTATCCTCCCAGCCTAACCACAGAATTAGGGACCAAACTCTAGATTATTCCATGTACTTTATACACTTAGAAGAGGGTAAAGAATATGATTGCTTCTATTTGGTACAAAACAATTCATATATATATTTTCAAATAATTTTAATTTTTTCACAATCCATATACTCATGGTAAAGGGGAAGGGTGCTTTCTTAAATTTGAACTTTCTGTCATAAAAACTTTGTTAGTTTTCATAAGTTTACTTTTGAAATTTTAGAATTTAATTTAGTTAATTTTGTCTTTTAACTGTATTTTTTATCATCATTCACTCTATTATTTAATATTCAAATTTCTTACTTTAATTTTTGTGGTTTTAAAAATTATAGTATACATTATAATCTTAAGAATTTACTTATAGGAATTTCCAACTTCCCTGTGGGATTGATATCTAGGACTTCATTAGAGCATTTTAAAACTTGTGTGATACATATACATGCGTTATTTTTATAGGGGATTTGACGAATTAAAGATTTTTAAAATATAAAACTATTTTCACTCAAGTTATTTTTGTTAGGATTAATTTGCATATTTGTTATTTTATCTGTCATGTGTATTATGTAATATTGAAAAATAATTATAAAATTAACACACTAAATTCTACTGCATCAAGTTTTTGGCACCGTTGCTGGGGAAGTAAGGAAAAGTATTAGTAAGTTATTTTCAAATTTATTGTATTTTTATTTTTAATACTAAAAAAAAGTGTTCGTAGTTTAGTTTGAATATTTTTATATTTAAGTGTGTTTGCTTATTTTAAATTGCTTGTGTGTTTGTTTATGCGTAGTATAAGACCTGAGTATTTAGTACCTTACGATTCTTAGTTAGAAAGAACTATTAGAAAAATTTGAAAACAACAAATAGAGATAGACCATATTAGCAAAATGACATGCAATTTAAGTAATGTTGGAAATGAAAATGAACATCATTAGAGACCTTTAAGAGATTATGTTAATCCTACAGCAGATGAAATTCATTTGAGTATAAAAACCCCTTCTGTAGCTATCAATTCATTTGATGTTAAACGTGATATTATCCAAATGGTACAAAACAACCAGTTTGGGGGAACACCAACTGAAGATCCTGATTTAAACCTTGTTAGTTTTCTAAAATTGTGTGCTACTTTTAAATATGTTGGAGTGTAGAATGATGCCCTATGACTTAAGGGTTTTTTCTTTCTCACCAAGGGATAAAGCTAAAATATGGTTAAACTCATTAGCACCTAGATCTATCAGAACTTGGGGAGATTTATCACAAAAATTTTTATTTAAATATTTCCCACCTTTAAAATTGCTGAGCTTAGAAATGATACTACATATTTTTGTCAATTTGAAGGGGAATCAATTTATGAAGCCTATGAAAGATTAAAGATCTCCTTAGGAAATGTCCACACCATCTATTTCTAGATTGGTTAATAATTCAAACTTTTTATAATGCATTGGTTGGATCTCTCAAATCAATAATTGACATTGTTGCTGGTGGATCATTAATGTCAAAATCATTCGATGAAGCATATTTTTTAATTGGAGAGATGGCTACTAATAATTTTTAATAGCCCTTTGAAAGGGTAAATTCAAAAAGAGTAGACATTATTCAAGATTCTGATGCAATATTTATGTTAGCTGCACAAATAGATGTTATATCGAAGAAGATAGATCAATATGGAATGAATTATTCTCAAACATCACTTGTACTTGAGGAAAACTCATTGGGGCAAATGATAGAATCTCAATCTTCTTATGAGATCTTAAATGAAATAAATAATAATTCTAATAATCCTTATGCTAATTATTATAATCCTGGTTAGAAGAATCATCTAAATTATAGTTGGAGTAATAATAACTCTAATGCTGCAAATCCGCAATGAGGAAACAACACTGCAAACCCATTGGGAAACTCCAACAATCCAGAAAATCCAACTTATAAACCTTATTACCCTCCAGGTTTTAATAATTTGTAGAGTAATGAGAAAATTTTGTCAATGAAAGAATTGATATTGCAAATTGGTAGTCAATTACAAAGTTAAGGAGCTGCAATTAGAAACATAAAAAATCAATTGGGATGTATTGCTTCCACACTTAGCAATAGACCTCCAGAAACGTTTCTTAGTAATGTTGAAGTAAATCCTAAATATCAGAATAAAGAGCAAATTAGATTTAGAAAACAGAGTTCAAAAAGAAGTGGAAGTTGAAGTTGAAAAAGATGAGGTGGAAAATGAAAAATCTGGTGAAGATTTTTATTTTGAGTCAGAATGTCCTATTAAACCAATGAAAATCACTGTAGAAAAACCACCACCTCCATTTCCACAAAGATTGAAGCAGAAAAATAGAAATAATAAATTTTTAAAATTTTTAGAAATATTGAGGAAATTAACGATAAACATTCCATTTGTTAAAGCTTTGAAACAAATGCTAAACTATGTGAAGTTCATGAAGGATATACTTAATAAGAAAAGGAAGTTTGCAGATAATGAGAATTTTGCACTCAGTGAAGAGTGTAACAATATTATTCAGAAAAAGCTTCCTGAAAAACTTAAGGATCCTGGAAGTTTTACGATTCCTTGTGCTATTGATGAATGATTTTTTTTGGAAAAGCTTTATGTGATTTAGGAACCAACATTAATCTTATGCAGTTATCAATTTTTAGAAGGTTGGGTTTAAGAAATATTTCACCTACAACTGTAACTCTTCAGTTAGCTAATCATTTGATTACCTATATTAAAGAAGTTATAGAAGTTGTTTTGGTAAAGTTGATAAATTTATCTTTCATGTGAACTTCATTATATTAGATATGGAGGAAATTAAAAAAATTCCTATCATTTTAGGAAGATCATTCCTTGCCACTGGAAGAGCTTTGATAGATGTGTAGAAAAGAGAACTAACTGTGAGAGCTAGTGATCAAAAGGTTAAATTTAACATTGCAAAATCAATGAGATAACCTGCAAAAGAGCAAAATATTGAATGTTGTTGAATGAATATTAATGAATCTCTAAGTCATGAATATTATAAAAATATATTTGAAAGGGAATTTGAAAAGGAATATGTGGAATATCAAGATGATGATAAAATTCAAGATGAATCTACAGAAGTGAGTAAAGAAGATTTGGATTATGTTCAGGAAAAATTTAAAACGTTAGATCCTACAGAAAGTAATAAGAATTTGATTTCATTAATGGAGAAACCCTCTGAGCTAGAACTGAAAACACTTCCTACACATTTGAAATATGAATTTTTAGGAGATTTATTTACATTACCTGTTATAGTATCCTCAGAATTAACTGATACGTAAGAACAACAGTTGTTGGAAACGTTGAAAAGATATAAGAAAGCCTTCAGATAGACATTAGCTGATATTAAAGGACTCAGTTATTCAATTTATATGCATAGAATTTTATTGGAACATCAACATGAACCAAGAGCTGATCCTCAAAGGAGTTTAAATCCTATGATGAAGGAAGTTGTTAAGAAAGAAACTTTAAAACGGTTGGATGCTAGAATAATATATTATATTTCAGACAGTGCTTGGGTAAGTCCAATTCACTATGTTCCAAAGAAAGGAGGAGTGTATGTAGTGAAAAATGAGAATTATTAACTAATATCAACAAGAGAAGTTACTGGATGGCGAATCTGCATAGATTATAGAAAATTATATTCTACGACCATGAAGGAACATTTTCCCTTACCCTTTTTGGACCAGATGTTGGATAGGCTGGCAAGGTACAAATATTTTTATTTTTTTGATGGATATACCAGTTATCATCAAATACCTATTGCTCCAGAGGATCAAGAGAAAAAACATTTACTAGTTCTTATGGAACTTTTTCTTTTCGACTAATGCCCTTTGGAACATGTAATGCACCTGCAATATTTTAAAGATGTATGATGTCAATTTTCAGTGATTTAATTGAAAAAGGTATTGAAATCTTTATGGACAATTTTTCTGTATTTGGAACTTCTTTTGAAATATGTATAAATAATTTAGAGAAAGTTCTTGAACGATGTGAAAAGACTAATCTCGTATTGAACTAAGAAAAATGTCAATTTATGGTTGTAGGAGGAATTGTGCCTTGGCATAAAATTTCAGAAAATGCCATAGAAGTAGATCCTGCAAAAATTCAGATTATATGAAACTTACCTCCACCTACTACTGTAAGAGGAGTTAGGAGCTTTTTAGGACATGCTGGATGTTACAGGTGATATATTAAATATTTTTCAAAAATTACTAAGCCTTTATGCCAACTTCTAGAAAAAGATACAAATTTGATTTTAACTAAGATTGCCTTAAAGCCTTTGAAACTTTAAAGAAAAAATTGATCACTACTCCTTTAATTGTTTCACCTGATTTGGAGAAGCCTTTTGAATTAATGTGTGATTCTAATGATTATGTAATTGAAGTTGTTTTAGGGTAGAGATATGATAAGATTTTTAAAATGATAGACTATGCGAGTAAGACTCTTAACGATGCTCAATTTAACTATACCACATTGAAAGAGAGTTATTATCCATTGTGTATGTTTTTGATAAGTTTAGGTCATATCTGATTAGAGCTAAATGTGTTGTGCATACTGACCATTCAACTATTAAATATTTGATGCAAAAGAAGGATGCGAAACCAAGATTAATTAGATGGGTACTTCTAATGCAAGAGTTTAATTTTGTAGTAGTCAATAGGAAAGAGACTGATAATCAAATTTCTGATCATCTATATAGGCTATAATATGAAGAAATACTTGACATGGAAAAAGAAATTAATGAAACTTTTCCCGATGAACAACTTTATGTTGTAAAAGGATGGAAAATACCTTGGTATGTTGATATTATAAGTTATAATATTAGTGGTATTTTATCATATGGACTAACAAAACAACAGGAAAAGAAATTCATCTATGATGCAAAATCTTATTTTTGGGATGACCCCTATTTATATAAACAATTCAAAGATTTAATAATGAGACGATGCCTACCTTACAAAGAAATTCAGAAAATTATCCAAAATGTCATGATTCTGAATTTGGAGGTCATTTTGGGAATGATAGAACTATTTATAAAATTTTACAATCTAAATTTTATTGACCTACTCTATTTAGAGATGTTAATATTTTTTAAAAACATGTCATCAGTGTCAGAGCGTAAGTAATATTTCAAAAAGAAATGAATTGCCTCTAAATTTTCATTTGGAAATTGAAATTTTTGATGCATAGGGATTGGATTTTATCAGATCATTTATACCTTCATTCGAATATATATATATATATATATATATATATATATATATATATATATATATATATATATATATATTCACGGCAATGGATTATGTTTCAAAATAGATTGAAGAAATATCTTTACCTTGATGTGATCCTCGGAGAGCTTAAAAATTTTTAATTAAAAATATTTCTACAAGATATGAAATGCTAAGAGTAATCATTACCGATGAAGGATCTCATTTTAGAAATGTAGCAATTGCAAGTTTTGTAGAAAAATATAATATAATGCATAAAATTACAACTGCTTATTATCCATAGATTACTAGTTTGGCAGAAGTATCTAATCGTGAAATTAAGAGAACTTTAGAAAAAAAGTGTAAATCATAATTTAATGGATTGGCCTCCTAGATTAGATACAAAATTATGGGCATACACGACAGCTTATAAGACACCTATAGGAATTTCCCCTTATAGATTAATTTTTAGGAAGACTTGTTACTTGTCAGTAGAATTGGAGCATAAATCTTATTGGGTTTCAAAAGAATTCAATTTCAATTTGAAAGAAGCTGGTGAGAAAAGATTATTGCAATTGAATGAGCTTGAGGAAATTAGGAATGAATCTTAAGATAATGCTAGAATTCATAAGGAAAGAATGAAAGAATGACATGATCGAAAGATAATAAAAAAGAAATTTAAACTGGGATAGGAAGTTATATTATACAATACAAGATTAAAATTATTTCCTGGAAAAATTGAAGTCTAGGTGGAAAGGGCCATTCAGAGTTGTAAAAGTCTATCCCTATGGAGCTGTTAATATTGAAGATCCCAAGCCTAGAAGGATATCTAAATTGAATGGGCACATATTGAAACCATATTTTGATGGTCAAAGACCAGTTTTTAAAGAGACTGCAATGTTGGGTCACCCACAATAGAGACTGGGAATGTCGAGCTGACAGCATTAAACCAAGCACTTTGTGGGAGACAACCCATACTTATCATTGTTCATTATGCTTTTATGTTTTTGTTCAGAATATTTATGTATATTTATATTTGTGTTTTTATAGATTTCGTGTATTTGAGAAAATTGAAATTGAGAAAAAAAATTTAAAAAGATCTTTATCTACCTTATTATAAGGAAAAATTGAGAATTTTTTGGATCTAAATCGAAATGGTGATTTTTTTTGAACTGGCGCATGATGTGTCAGATTAGCGCATGATGCGCCACATTTCATAGAGCTTGCTCATGATGAGCCAGAATCGACGCATGATGCTTCGTGGAGACAAAAATGACTTAAAATGTTTCAAAAGGCAGTTTTTGATGGTTTTTAGCAGGTTCTTCTCCTTATAACTCCCAAAAATTGATTTCAAAGTTCATTTTATGGGGGAAAATGAGGGAAGAGTCACTAGATTTCAATTCCAATGGCATCCCACTTTAAAACTTATGCTATAATTAGAATTTTCAACCTGAGAAAGTTCATCAGTTGCAATGCGCAGAAGATGCAAGATCAAGTTCTAGGGAAGAAGATGCTAATTAAAGATAGGGGGTTTGTGAATCAAGGATTCAACACACCAAAGACTCAAGTGGAAGAGATTATTGTGCAGAGATGCTGGGAAGTGCTTTGTTACACTACTGCCGCCATAGTTGTCCCTGTAGTGAACGAGTTTTATGCAAATCTACATGGATTCAACCAAGGAATTGTCTATGCGAGGCAGGTTTATGCAATTCACTCCTTCAAGAATAAATGAGATGTTTATGATTGAAATTGTGCCTATTTGCCACTACACAAATTTTACCCCTATGAGAGATAATATGAATGAAATCTATCGATACCTTATGGATGAAGATCCAAATTAGGAGGCCATGTTGGATCACTTGAATTGGAGACTTAAAGAACATTTTGAGCATACTAATCGTATGAAGATGGCTTGGTACACATGTTTAAGAAACATGCTTGGATTGGGGAGGATTCAACTGATGAGTTTCCTTCTCAACCCTTGTAGAACTTGTATGTGCACTACCAATCTATGAGAGATATCCAGGAGGATGAGAGTGAACAAGATGTTTGAACTTAATCTATGCATGGAATATTTTGTCTAGTACTACTTGTTTTAGTTATTTTGTTATGTTGCATTACATTTACTTTTATTGTTGAACTCTATAAATGTTTGAGTTTGGTATTTTGATGTTTGAATTTCAGTGTTAGGATGTTTTGGTCTGCTTTGGACACTGAATTAGATGTTTGTTGGCTTTAAAAATGTTGGTTTGTAATAGCGTATTTTTTATATATAAAAGTGAGTTTTGTGTTGTTTGTAAAGGTTTTGTGTTAGAGTAATGTTTAATTATGATTATAAAAGTTCATTTGAGTTAATTAGAGGTAGACGTAAAGTTGTGCGCTGCAGATTTTCATAGAAAACAAAGTCTGAAATGGGCATTTGCTAAACCGGGTGACGAGATTGAGAGGTTGATCATTACCAAAAATTGGGAAAGGTTTTGCTACTTCACTGTGGTAGCGATTCTACCAATGATTCGGGAGTTTTATGCCAATTTGAGGTTCACTACTGATGATCACATCCTTGTAAGAAGAAGCAAGTTAAATTTTCTTAGAGAAAGGATCAATGCTTTTTACAGACTGAGGAATGTATTTCATGATGAATATGTTGCATTTGTGATGGCTGATTCATCACTGGATGAAGTGATTGCCTATTTGACAGATGGAATAGGAGAATGGAGAATTAAAAATAATAAGAAAGATAACTTCTCCGCTTCCATGTTAACTATTCAGTTAAAGGTATGACACCACTTCATCTTTGCTGAATTACTGCTCACAAATCATCTGACCGATGTAACGAAGGATAGAATTTTATTAAACTATTGCTTTCAGAAGATGAAAGTAATAGATGTTGGTGCTCTCATAGTTCATCATGCTCAGAGCATATCTAAGAGCTCTACAACTAGTTGTTTGGGTTACCTTGCCCTGATTTTCACTCTATGTGAGCAATCAGGAGTAGAGTCCCATAGAAATGAGGAAAGATTACAGCCACCAAATCCCATTATGAAGCATAACTTACAAAGAGTTGAATCATTTGTTGAGGTCAGGAGTGGAGATAGTGATAGACCCTCTATATTAGCTATAGGGGAATCTACTTCTCGCTCTGCATCACTTGAGAATATTATGGAGCAACTCATGATTCAACAAATGGATATAGTTAATATTCAAAATTAGGATGGAGAAATTGGAGCAATAAATGCTTATAATGATGAGTATAAGCAGAGGAAAGTTCAGTATAATATAGCTTTTGAGGAAGCTATGGTTAGATATCTTAGGGGTGAATACAATGTGGAATTTCTTACTTGCCCCAGCTTCACTCCTTAAGCTCCTATTCATGATGATGAAGAAGAAGGAGAAGAAGAAGATGATAATGATGAGGAAGGCAATGAAGATTGATAGTTCTAGGAGTTTAGTTTATTTGTTTGATTGTTTGTTTGTCTGTTATGTTGATTGGATGTTATTTTATTAATAGTTGAAACTAATGTCGTAAAAACTTTCATTATGTGTTGTGAACTTAAATTTCTAATAATAACTATAGATTTTTTACTTTTTTTTTGCATTTTTAGTATTTTTCACTTTTTATTTCTGTTTTTAATTCTCAACAAATTGTTTAGAATATATTATGTTTCATTTAATGCTTTAAAACATGTATGTATTTTCAAAGTTAGTGTCTGTAGTATACCAGAGTCCAGTTTCATAGTCAGAAATCCTCTACAGGTTAGTATTTATTTTCATGCATTTATTGTTTTCTTTCACCAACTCAATTTTGTACTAAAACATTTTTAAATTACTTAGAAACATAAGTTTGGGGGGAAGTAAACTAAAATTTATTTGCCCTCAATTAACAATATTTTAAAAATTAATTTAACATGACCTAGGATATTAAGATTTTACTTTAAATAACTATATTTATGTTTATAAATATTATGGTAAATTTAGGTAAAGTTTTTAATAATAAAGGACAATTCTAAAGTTAAAGATATTTGGTATGATAGGATAAGACTATATTTTTCTATTTAAAGTAAAGAAAATTATATTTTTGAAGTGTTAAAAATTTTAGTGATTCTTGTAAGAAGAAAATAATGAGACTATATAAAAATTATAAACTAAAATGAATTTATAAAGTGAAGAAAGGTAAAAGTTTTGACTTTAAGAAGATGATAGTGAAGTTCAAAACTATTAAAGGCTATTAAGATATAGTAATCCTCATTTGAAAAAGAAAAAGAGAAGAAATGACTAAAAATATCCTAAAAGTAAAAGAAAAAAAATAGAAGAAAAGAAAAGAAAAGAAAAATGAGTGAGGAGAAGCTTGAGGAGATGCCTAATAAAAAATTTGCTTCACTTTGAATCAACTTAAGGAAAAGACTTTCTTACATTTTCTATATGTATATTGGATTATTAGTAGCATTATTAGTAAATTTTTCATGAAGTTCTATTTCATAAGAATATTCTAAGTATCCTTAAAATGACAAATTGCAATTCTTCTTAAAATGAATAGAAATTTAAAAATCTTAAATTTGATTACTAAATAACTTAGACTTAGCGTTTGAATCTAAGTTATTAAAGGTTTTTCTTAAATGTTACTATTTTATTTATTAAATTAAAATAAGTTAATCTCTATCCTAAGTCATATACTTTTATGAAGTAAAAGTGTCACTTCAGGACAAGTAACATTTAAGTTTGGGGGATTTTGATACACCAAAATAATATGTAGTTTTAAGTATATATTTTATGTTTGTTTTGGTGATATTGAACTTTAAAGAAGGGTATTTTCATGTTTTTGTTGCAGGTATATCAATTAGGTATTTGGAGCAAAAGTAGCAAAAAGGAAGAAATTTAGAGCCAAAACAAAAAATTTTGAGATTCTAGCGTAAGATGCGAATTAGTGCAAGATGCACCAACAGAAAGAGAACTGGCACAACATGCCCCAGATTGGTGCCAGATGCGCCAAGACCCAAAAAAGTGCAGTCTTCAGCAAACTGGTGCAAGATTTGCTAGAATGGTGCCAGATGCGCCATTTTACAGAGAGCTGGCGCAAGATGTGCAAGAGAAGACATTTCATGGATTAAGGCTGTTTAAGATAAATTTTGCACAAATTTCAAAATGGACACTTGTTCTAAACACCCCTTGGAGTGATTCAATGTATCTAGACACTTTAGAAGGTTCTTTTATAAAGAGATATGTCTCTTGGCTCAATGGACATGTCTTTTGAATTCAAAAAAGTTAACTTTTGGATAAAATTTTGGAGGGAATTTTGAATTCTTTTTTGAGAGAGGGTGCCTTCAACAAAAGAAGAGAAGTTTTGGAGTGTGCTAGTGTGGCGTATGAAGGGCAGCAAAAAGAAGAGATAAAGAAAAAGAGACAAGTCAAGGGCTTAGAGATTTTCTTCAAGGATTGTAAGAAGAGAGGGAAGAAGAGATATTTCTTCTTCATTACACTTCTAAGATAGAATTGAGAGTGCTTGTGAAGTGAGAAAGACTTGAAGAGAACTTCTAGGGATTTTCTTGGGAAGGATTGCTAAATAAATTGTGTCTTTTATTTATTTTTTTTTTTGTAAACTTGTTTGTATATATGAAATCCGTGTTTTATCGTATCCTTCTCATGAATACGAGTAGTCTTCTTTATCTTTCTCCTTACTTTGAGATATGGTTTTGTGAAGAATTGATTTTGTTTTATATGAGTTTAAATGTCAATAATTTGTGATGATTTGAACTCCAATTTTCATTTGATTTTTGATCTGACCAATTGAAATGTTAAAATGTGTTGAGAAAAATATGTCCCCAAACAGCTATGATTTCTACAACATGTGGAGAATCATATTCAATTTCATGGGAGAGTATGCCATCCATGAAGTTGGGTGCAAATAAATAAGGAAACATATTTTGTTGGATGCAAAATTTGAGATTTTAAGGTGACAGATTAAAATCCCCAATTTGGTCCATTTGATTGGAAACTGATGCGAGATTGTTAGCCCTCAGAGGAGGGAGTAGTGGGAGCACTAAAGTGACAGCCGGTATCCTCCCAACCTAACCACGGAATTAGGGACCAAACTTTAGATTTGTTAATGTTCTTTATAGCACTCGGAAGAGGGTAAAGAATAGTATTGCTCCTTTTTAGCACAAAACATTATATATATATTTTTAAATGATTTTAATTTCTTCACAATCCATATACTCATTGTAAAGGGGAAGGAGGCTTTCTTAAATTTGAACTCTTTGTCACAAAACTTTGTTTAGCCTCAGTAAATTTAATTTTAAAGTTTAGTAAATAATTTAGTAAACCTAGTTCTTTTAGTTACATTTCTATTAACATTCGTTAAAACCATTTTAATTTGTATTTCTTACTTTAACTTTTATAGTTTAAACATTGCGATTTATGTTATTATCATAAAAATTTCCATCTTCCAAATTAACACTTCATAGTAGTAGACTAGAATTAGCCTAAAGGATTTCTCACTGCTTTTCTCTGTAGGATCAATACTTAGGTTTTTAAAGAAAGCCCTATATTACTTGAAGTGATACATGCACTTGCGTAGAACTCCTAGTGTGTGAACTATTTTATATATTTTATATAACATTTCAATTTTACACATTAACAACTTAATATAATTTGAGTTACGTTTTTTGTTACATTTTTAAAGCTAAATTACTGTGTAATTTTAGGATGGGTCAAGTTCTTAGCATTATTACTGGGGATTTAAATTGACATAAAACACTTAGAAAAACAACACACACTAGGGGCGCATCAAGTTTTTGGCAGGAATCCCTGGATCTGGAAAAGATTGGGTAATTGATCAAGGATTATTTAGATAAAATTTTGATCTAGGTGGAATCATTTGTTGGGCTGACGAAGTTAAACAAAGTGCTTTATGGGAGGCAACCCATAGTTATCAGTGCGGTTTGATTTAATGTGCTTGAGAGTTATGATTGTTAGTGTTGTATTGTGTTTCCCTTAGTGTGGATTGATTAGTTTGATTGATGATTGATAGATGTTTGGATTGTTAGTTTTTTTATTTGATTTTTGTGTGTCACGAGGGAGGTGATTCCTTAACTTCTTATTATGGTTAGACTTATATATTCTCTTGTAGTAGTTGGATTAACGAGTCCACTACAACTTGGATCTCACCCGGACTTGAGTTTTACAAGAGACATCATGAGTTTTAACAGTGACAGTTCCATCTCAATTTTGTTACTTCTTTTATCTGACTTTGTTTTCATTTGACAGGTGTAGCTAACCTATTTGATGAATAGCATGTGGATGAATTTACATTTTCTTTATTACTGCTAGAGGTGCTTAATTAAGGGATATGGTGATGCTTGGGGTTGGTGCTCGAGAACCAATATTTCAGGGACAATCTTATCTTCGGAATTAGAATCTATAAAATCATTTACAAGTACCCAATTTATCTGTGCAGTGATTCAATTAGAAATTGGAAGTAAGTTAGTGAGATGAAATGAGTTAAAGAAAGAATTGGCCTCATTTATCATGTGTGTTTGTGTTTGTGTTACAATAATTAAAAGATTTGGAGAACACATAAATTTACATATTCCTATGCCAATATCTATTCTTCTTGTTAGACCTTTCTTTCCATTTTATCGAGCATGTTTTAGTTTAGACTTACTTTCTATTGCATATTGTTCTGTCTTGATGAATACTTGTAGATGTTCGTGATAGATAAAATTTTTGAACTTTTTTTCTTCTTGCTTATATTTTCTGTATTGAATGTTATACATGTTTAAAATCAAGTTCGGGGGTAGGAGAAAAATAAATTTTAAAGTTAGTATACTTCCTTTTAGTTTAATATTATTGCAAGCTTGTTTTAAGCTTGATTAACTTTCTCCTGCAGCATTCTATCCTGATTATGTACGTATACAAATTTGATAGGATGTTGTAGTAGTTAGTAGATTCAACTTTTACTTTTTCTTCCTGCTACATTTTATGGAATGAAGTGCAAAATAGTTAAAAGTTCAAGTTTGGGGGAAAGAAATTTTTTTTAAAAAAATAAATAAACTAAATTTTATTCTTCCTCAATAAACTATATTTTTAAAATTAATTTAACATGACCTTGGATATTAGAGTTTAAATTTAAATGACTATATTTATGTTTATGAATATTATGGTAAATTTAGGTAAAAGTTTTTAATAACGAAGGTCAATTCTAAAGTTAAAGATTCTTGGTATGAAAGGATAAGACAATGTTTTTCTATTTAAAGTAAAAAAAAGTATTTTTGAAGCATTAAGAATTTTAGAGTTTCATGTAAGAAGAAAAGAATGAAACTTTATGAAAAATTATAAACTAATATGGATTTATAAAGTGAAGAAAGGTAAGGAGTTTTGACATTAAGAAGAGGATTGTAAAGTTCAAAATTATTAAAGACTATCCAGATATAGTAATCATCACTTGAAAAAGAAAAAGAAAAAGAAAAGAAAAGATTGAAAAGATCTTAATAGAAAAAAAAAAAGAATAGAAAAGTAAAAGGAGAAAAATAAAAGAGAAGAAAAAAAAGAATGTGAGGAGAAACTTGAGGAGATGCCTAATTAAAAAATTATTTCACTTGAATCAACTTAAGGAAAAGGCTTTATTACATTTTCTAAACTTGTATTGGAGTATTAGTAGCATTCATAGTAATGTTTTCATGATGTTCTTTTTCATATGAATGTTCTAAGTGTCCTTGATATGACTAATTGCAATTCTTCTAGAAATGAATAGAGATTCAGAAATCTTAAATTTTACTACTAAGTACTCTTAGACTTAAAGTTTGAATCTAAGCTATTAAAGATTTTTCTTGAATTTTACCATTTTATTTATTAAACTAAAGTATAGAAATTTATAAGTTAATCTCTATCTTAAGTCATAATTTTATGTAGTGAAAGGGCTACTTGAAGACAAGTAACATTTAAGTTTAATGGAGTTGACACACTTAAAAATTACCTTTATTTTCACATATATTTTAGGCTCAATTTTAATGATTTTAATGATATTACACTTTAGAGGAAGGTATTTTGCATATTTTTGGTTTTAGGTACAAGAAATGAGATTTTGGAGAAAATGAAGCAAAAATAGTGCAATTTGGAGTAAAAACAAGCAAGAAAGAAAATTCTGACTTGACACATTTCAATATGTCTTTATATGATTAATCTACTTAATATTTCTCACATGTTTTTGAATAAAATTACACTTTTAAAAAAGGCTGATTTCATGCTTATTTTGTAGGTATATCTGTTAGGAGCGAAACACAATTGAAAAGGGGCTAAACAGAGCTGAAACGGATCCAAACGGAGCAAAACAGTGGAGTTACTATAGGGTGGCACATGATGCGCCAAACTAGCGCATGTTGCGCCAAAATCCAGAGAATTGGAGCATGACGCGCCGATTTGCCACTAGATGCACCAGAGATGACTTTTTACGGATTTAGGCGGTTTGGGATGAGTTTTTGCTCGAATTTTCAAGGGGACACTTGCTCTAAACTCCCCTTGGAGTGATTCAATGCATCTAAACACTTTAGAATATTCTTTTATGAAGGGATATGTCTCTTGAATCAATGGACATGTATTTTGAATTCAAAAGAGTTGACTTTTGGATAGAATTTTGGAGAGAATTTTAAATTATATTTAGAGGGAGGCAACCTTTTATAAAAGAGAGGAATGTCTTGGGCTTGAAGAAGAGTTCTGTGGGCGTGAGTTTTGTGTTTGTGTGTGTGTGTGTTTGTGTGGCGTGAGAGTGAGAGGAAGGGCTAGGAGATTTTCTTCAATGATTGTAAGAGGAGAGGGAAGATGACAGATTTCTTCTTCATTACATTTCTAAGAGAGAATTGAGAGAACTTGTAAAGAGGGAAAGTGCTTGAAGAGAACTTCTAGGGATTTGCTTGGGAAGGATTGTGAGATAAGTTGTGTCATTTTCTTTCTTTATTTTGTAAACTTGTTTTTATACATGAAATTTGTGTTTTGTCGTATCCTTCTCATGAATTTTGAGTAGTCTTCTTTTTCATTCTCCGTACTTTGAGATATGATTTTGTAAAGAATTGATTTTATTTTATACAATTTTAAATGTCAATAATTTGTGATGATTCAAACTCCGATCTTCATTTACTTTTCGATCTAATCGGTTGAAATGTTAAAATGTGTTGAGAAGCAAATGTTCCGAAAGGGCTATAATTTCTAAAACATGGGGAGAATCACATTCGATTTCATGGGAGAGTATGTCATCCACAAAATTGAGTGCAAATAAATAGGGAAATATACTTTATTGGAAGTAGGATTGGAGATTTTATGGTGACAGATTAAAATCCCCAATTTGGTCCGTTTGATTGAAAACTAATGCAAGATTTTTAGCCCTCAGGGGAGGGAGTAGTGGGAGCTTTTGAGAGACAGCCGGTATCCTCTTAGCCTAACCACAAAAGTAGGGACCAAACTTTGGATTAGCCAATGTTCTTTATAGCACTCAAAATAGGGTAAATAATAGGATTACTCCTATTTGACACAAAATAATTTTTATATAATTTTACAAAATTTAATTTCTTCATAATCCATATACTCATTGTAAAGGGGAAGGAGACTTTCTTAAATTTGAACTCTTCGTCACAAAACTTTGTTTAGTCTTAGTAAATTTAATTTTAAAGTTTAGTAAATAATTTAGTAAACTTAGTTCTTTACATTTCTATTAACATTCATTAAACCCATTTTAATTTGTCTTTCTCACTTTAATTTTTATAGTTTGAATAGTGTGATTTATGTTATTATCACAAGAATTTCCATCTTCCAAATTAAGACTTCATAGTAGTAGACTAGGATTAGCCTAAAGGATTTCTTATAGCGCTTCTTAATGGAATTGGTACTGGGGTTTTTAAAGAAATTCCTATATTACTTGAAGCCATACATGCACTTGTGTAGAACTCCTAGTGTGTGAACTATTTTATATAGTTTAAATAACATTTCGATTTTGCACATTAACTACTTAATATAAATTAAGTCAAGTTTTTTACCATCTTTTCTAAAGTTAAATTATTGTGTAATTTCAAAATGGGTCAAGTTTTTAGCATTATTACTAGGGATTTAAATTGACATAAACATATAGAAAAACAACACACATTAGGGGCTTATCAGTCCCCCAAACCCTTAGCCCTTGACTAGGATGACTAGGACCAACACATGAAGGATCCAAAATGAGGATTTTTTGGTCTTATGGCTCAAAGAGGGTGATTTCATGATAGGCATCCTTATTTGATATCAATTGCATCTAAACTCCAATTTAGACCTTTTGCCCCGAAACATTTTTTAAAATTATCAAAATACCCCCGAAACCCTACTTTTCCCAAATTTACTCAAAATCTCAAATACTCTCCAAAAATTATCTTAAAATATTTCAAACCACTCAAATTGACCAAAACTTTAAAAAATTGCCAAAATTACCAAAATATCCCCAAAATCTCCAAAGATTCCAAATTCACCCTAAATGTCCCCAAAATCAATCCTAACCACTAATTAACCACAATTGTCGCCAAATCCACCAAATTTAGCCAAAATTCCCAAATTGCCCATAAATACCTAAAGTCCTCAAATCAACTTCAATTTCCACAAAATTCATTTCAATCTCACTAAATTTCAATTATAAATTTAATTTCAACATTCCAATCCAAACATATACCAATTTGAAGCCCAATTGAACCATTTCCCAAACCCTAATTTCTTTTTTGAGCCAAAATCCCCAATTTGACCATACCCCTAAAATTTCATCAAATTGAACCCCATAACCTATCCAATTCCATATGACATTGTTTTAAACCAAACTGAACCTTCACATGACCCAAATCCAAACCTAAGTCTAACCTAAACTCAAGTCCAAGCCAATTACCCCAAAATTGAACGCAACTCCGAATTTCACCAAATTGGCTCATGTAACCATTTTGATTCTACTAAAATTGATTCTTAAATTCTTCATGACACTTCTCTAAACTAATTTGAAATCTCAATTGATTTAATCCCATGCCCGATTCAAGCCAAATCCAAGCCCAAATCTAAACCTAAGCTTAAACCCTTATTTTGAACTTAATTTCAAATCCACCTCAAATCTTTCAAATTAATCCAAACCCTAAGATTTTCTACCATGCTTAAACACCCTTGTATGCTAATCACATCACATAATGACCTACTTTGGTGCTATGGACTAAGGGTCCCCCAAGTTAAGGAGTCTTTTTTCTTAAATATTGTTAACTCTCTAACCCATGCAACCAGCCTTGCCAAGCCTTAAGCTTATCATCATTAAACTCCCCTGACCTCCCTGAACCAGCTAGCCACCTCACTTTTCCTGGCCAACCGGCCTAGTGGTCGGAAAATACCATGTCCGAGAGGTTCCAAATAGCTTAAACCCAAAATTTGGACTCACTGAGGTGGCTCAACCCAATTGGCCATTGGAGTTCTTCTTCCCTCCACCTAGGCGTCCTCTTTGCCACCCTAACTTACTCTTATGGCCACCATGGCTCCCTCCATAAATTGAGCATCCCTCATGGCCAAAAAGAGGTGTGTGATAAAACCTTAACAAAAATCTACCAAAATTCTCCCAAACCTCCTAACACCCCAAAAAAGCTCATCCCACTGTCTTCCAGTTTTCATTTCCACCTTCCAGCCCTAATTTCAAGCTTGAAATCCATATCATTTTTTCTGCCATTCCATAAAACTCCCCCCATTTTTCAAATTAACCTGTTTGGAAGCTTCACCAGAGCACAAGAAGAAGTTCCCCACTGAATGCGGCATCCTTTCAGCCCTCTGCACTAGGCTTTGACCAAGGCAACACCACCCTCCGATCAAACTCTTTGACAAACTCAATCTCTGCTCAAACTAATGATTGGAGGATGTTCTTGGACTTACAACAAAGCTTCAGAACACTCCCAATTGATGCCTCACCTCTTAGGCTAAGGTATACACCATTTCCCCAAAATCTAAGCTCAGTTTGGGGTTTTATGAAGAAAATTTTATATTTATACTTGATCAACTGTATAGATTAGTTCGCCTTGGCTAGATAAAGGTATAGAATCAAAACCCATGTGATTTGATTGAGTATCAAGCTAGATATTATGTCTAGAAAATGTGTGGTTCTCGGGTTAGGTCAGTTGGGGACGATGACCAAGAGCCATTGGATCGCACGTGTATTTAGTGGATGGTCTAGATCGCGCTGGATGAAGCTACGAGAGATGAACCACGGGTATCATGGCAAGCTTGTGTGGATACTACAACAAATTGGTGGCCTCCGCATGTGCATTCGGAGCCGTCGAGGTTGACGTGGGCATCAACGTGGATAAGTAGTTAAATAGGGTATTTTTTGATTTAATTAAATACTAAAAATTTAAAAAGTCATAACTTGGTGTAGAAAAATGATAAAAATATAATAAAATACCTTATTGTTGAGTGAACAAAGGAGAAATTTTTTAACCAAAAATAAAAATACTTTGTCATGTCGGATAGGTTAGCTGACCATCCATACTTTTGCTTCTTGGATTAATATTCAGGGTATCATCAAATACTAATAGCTCCAGAGGATCAAGATAAAACGACATTCACAAGTCCTTATCGGACTTTTGCTTTTCAAAGAATGCCCTTTGGGTTATGTAACACACCAGTAACATTTCAACGCTATATGATGTCTATTTTTAGTGACTCGATTGAGAAATGATTAGAAATTTTCATTGATGATTTCTCAGTGTTTGACCCTACATTTGACTCATGTATGGATCATCTTTAAAAGGTGCTTAATTGCTGTGAAGAGAATAATCTAGTTCTTAATTAGGAGAAATGTCATTTTATAGTCTTTGAAGGAATTGTTTTAGGAAAAAATATCTGAGAAATGGATGAAAGCAGACACAACTTGAGTAAGAGTAATTAAAAAACTATCACCACCCAATATGGTGAACAGAGTTTGAAGTTTTCTAGGGACGTGTTGGATTTCATAGTTGTTATAGTAAAGATTTCTCCAAAATTGCTAGACCTCTATGTCGTCTCTTAAAAAAAGATGTCCTATTTAATTTTAAACAACAATGTTTCAAAGCCTTTAACACTCTGAAAGAGAAGTTAGTGACTGCTCCTATTATTGTTTCATCTGATTGGGGGAAACCATTTGAATTGATGTGTGATGAAACTGAATATACTATTGGAGCAGTTTTAGGATATAAATGTGATACATTTTTTAAGGCTATATACTACGCTAGTAAGACTTCGATTGAAGCCCAAATTAATTAAAATACTTCTCAAAAGGAGCTTTAGGCAATAGTATATGCTTTTGATAAATTTAGATCTTATCAGATTGAAACTAAATGCACAGTTCATATTAATCACTATGCTTTTAATGCAAGAATTTAATATTGAAGTAGTAGATCGAAAAAGACCTGAAAATCAAATTATGGATCATTTATCAAGACTTAATCATGAAAATTCTTGTGCTTTTGAAAAAGATATTATTGAGAATGTTCCTGATGAACAGTTAATAGTTATTGATGAATGGTGTAATTTGTGGTATGTTGATATAGTTAATTATATAGTTAGCAATATTATAACTTATGAAATGTCATACCATCAAAGAAAAAAAAATTTCTATGAAGTTAGATATTACTTTTGGGATGAAAAATATTTATATAGAAAATGCAAAGATCAGGTGTTAGAAGGTGTATACCCATAAAAGAAACCTACGAGACTATTCAAAAGTGTCATGATTTTAAATGTGGTAGGCATTTTTGAGTTTATAGAATTGCTTCTGAAATTTTACAATCTAGATTTTACTGGACTACTCTATTTAAGGAATGTTATATATATATATATATATATATATAAAATCTTGTGATCGATCCCAAAGAGTGCGTAATATATTGAAACATGCTGAAATGCCTTTGAATTTCACTTTAGAGATTGAAATATTTGATGTTTAAGGTTTAGATTTTATGGGACCCTTCTTAGCTTTGTTTGGTATTTTATAGATTATATTAGTTGTGGGCTATGTCTCAAAATAGATTGAAGCAGTGGCTCTATAGAAATGTGATGCTCAAAGTGTTGCAAAATTTCTAAAGAAAAATATCTTTACTAGATTTGGAATGCATAGAATAATCATTAGTGCTAGAGGGAGTCACTTTATAAGTAGAAGAATTGAAGCATTAATTTCTATGTTTGGAATTAAACATCAGTTTGCCACATTATATCATCCCCAGACTAGTGGTCTAGCAGAAGTGTTCAATTGACATATTAAGAGGATCCTAGAAAAAATTTCAAACCTAATAGGAAAGATTAGTATTTAAAGCTAGATGATGCATTATGGGCCTACAAAACTGCATATAAGACATAAATAGGTGTGCCACCATATAGGCTAATATTTGGAAAAACTTGTCACTTATAAATGGACTTAGAATATAAAGCTTATTAGGTGATAAAAGAATTTAATTATAATATGAAAGAAACTGGTGAGAAGAGGTTACTACAGTTTAGTGAATTTAAGGAAATTAGGAAAAAATCATATGAAAATGCTATGATCTATAAAGAAAAAATGAAAAAGTGGCATGATCGAATGATTTCTAGTAAAGATTTTGAGTTTGGACAAGAGGTTTTATTGTTTGTTCTCGATTAAAAATATTTTTAGGCTGTCAAGACCATTTACTGTAGTTAAAGTTTATCCATTTGAAGCTATAGATATAAAAGATCCTAGAAGAGGGAGATAATTAATAATAAATATAAAAAGACTCAAACCCTAATTAGGAGGGGAAAGATCACCTTTAAATTAGATTTTGATGTTTTATTATCTCATGTGATATCTGAATACATCGGGTCGAGGATGTTAAACTAAGCACTTTATGAGAGACAACCCATGTTGTGTAGTGTGATTGTGTTTGTGTGTTGTTTTGTGGTTTGATAGGATTTGAATATTATGTGTATGTTTGTGTTTGTATTTGCATTTGTGATGTGAGATTGCAAATCCTTTGTCTTCTCATTATGATTGGATTTTGGTTCATCCCATTATCCTCCGTGACTTGGTTCTTAACCGAGCATAGATTTATCAAGAGTCATGCTGAATCATGTCTAAGGATGGATCCAACTATATTTTGTTACTTCCTTTATCTGGCAATGTTTTAATTTAGTACTTTCCATAAACCTACTTAATAAGTAACATGAGGATGACCTTACACTATTTATGTTCATATAGAGTATGCATACATTAGGAATGAGTTGATACTTGAAGTTGGAAGCACATGAGCCAATATAACAAGGATAATTCTGTCCATGGGGTCAACTGTACAAAAGTTTTGGAATGCACCCAATATTGCAGTGTAGTGATTCCATTAAAAATTTGATGTACTAGGGAGATGTGATACGTTGGAGGATGAGTTATTCTCATTTATCACTTATCTAGGATTTTGTGTATAAACATGTTTTTTTGTGAATTAATACTTGGGGATGAATAAATATTATTAATTTAATTATTGAGACCAAATTTGGGGCTTGCACACGGAAGGTGAAGGCCCTAACCAAGTAGATGCTAAAGTTGAACTGGCGCCTAGGCTCCTATGACTTTGTGTCATGACCCCAAATAGAAGAAAATTTGGTAAAGGGCAAGGCAATGGCACCACTATCATGATGCCTAGGCGCCGGGCCTATTTCTTCAAAAATCGCCTAAACTGACCGATTTAAGTCATTTTTATGGATTTCTTTCTTCCCGACTCTCCTTTAGTACTTGAGGGCGCCACCTAGGTTTTCCAAAATTATGGATTGGAGCTTGAATCATGAAGCTTTGTGGGGGTAGAAATCACTTCTTTGAGGTAAATATTGCCTTCTAAGCTTGGATTATTCTTTTTCCACCAAAAAATTTTTGAAATTTTTGAAAATTTGGAGAAATTTTGGGAAAATTTGATTTAGGTCACAACTTGCATATTGTTTGCATCTACTATCTATTTCTACCTCAACCTTGTGTATTACCATCATCTCTACTTTTCTTTGGCTCCCGAAAAAAAAAATCGAACCTATGCCAAAATTTTATTTTAAGAATTTTATAAATTCCAAAACTCAAGAGCGATACAAAGAACAATTAAGCTCCAAGAAAGTAATTGCTGAGAGGGGATTTATAAGCCTTGGACAATCTATGGAGAACATGATAGTGAGCAAGAAGTAGGAGATTTTCTGTTACACAACTAGTGTAGCAGTGGTCCCTGTTGTTCGGGAGTTTTATGCTAACCTACTTGAGAATAATTCTGAGTTGCTATTTGCGAAGAGAAACATCATAGATATCTATACTACTCAAATTAATTCATTTTTTTCTTTACAAAAATTTCCTAGAAGTTACTATTCTTCTTTTAAACCTTCTGATTCCAAACTTGATGAGATTATCAATTTTGTGATTGATGGAATAGGGACTTGAAAGGTGAGGGATGACTGCAAGGTCAATTTCTCTTCATTTAAAGTTAATGCACCTTCTAAGGCTTTGCATTAATTAATTTCTGCAAAGATCCTATCCTCGACTAACTTGAGTAAGGTGACGAGGGAAGGAGCTTTCTTGAAGTACTACATTTAAATAATGAAATCTATTCATATCGGTGTTGTGATTCATCATTCCATCTCCAACTCTCATAGAGGGGATCCACTTTAGAACTAGGACACCCTTCCACTATCATTGCCAAGTATTAGCTTGTTGGTGTCAATGTTGATGGGGTCGGAAGAACTGCTTCGTCATTTGAATCGTATTTCTAGATCAAATATAATGGTATATGATAAACATATTATTTTTGGGGCTGGAGAAAGTTCTTCCCTACCTTCTTCTTCACAGTCCTCTACTTCTCATTCTACACCTTATCTCTATACTAGCATGGCTTCAATGGTAGTTGGAATGAAGGTTATTGAAAATGATATTGTTGGTATTCAAACTACAGCTTATGACCTGGCTAATTACATGACACATATTGAATCGCAGAACAAATGCCAATCTAATTTCTTTGTCAATGCATATGCTGCTCATTTGGATATGTGTCGAGAGAATCAGTGAATTCACAAAAACAACATAATGCAGTTCCTAGTATATCTTCTTTACCAGCTATACGAGCAGCATCGACTGATGGAGGAAGATATAGAACAGGAGAAAGCAGAGGGAGAATAAGAAGAAGATGATGATGATGATTGTCGGCACTATTTTTGGTGTGGGGTTTGCCCGTAAGAAGCTGTCGGTCATCGAAATTGAAATCTCGTTGCCCGCTTCGGAAGGACGTTTAAAAATTTTAGTTTTGAAAAAGATGAAGTCAAATTGACCCCATAATTTTCATAGTTTAGATGAAAGAGCGCTTTA
>JXCR01139182.1:110887-130211 GCA_002079205.1 Phalaenopsis hybrid cultivar
GATTTGATGGGGCTTTTGCTTCTTTCACTCTTGTGAAGGTGTAGAGCCAATCAATTTAAGATTTGGGGCTGTATAGGTGGAGATTGGATCTTGTCCTGGTTTCGGGCAAGAGTTTGAACTCAAAATTGGCTCTCTGTGGTGAAATTAAGAGGCGGAAATGGATTGGATTTTGCTAAGGGTCCCTCAGGGAAGCTCTCAGGGGAATTTGGAAGGCCTTGGTGAAAAAAATTTTACCACCCCTCNCAGCTTATGGAAGTATGCTTAGGTTGATTCCCCACACAAGTTGATTGTGCGTAGGATGGGGATGCGATGTAGGGCGAGTATTTGTCCAAAAGAATNAAGCTTATGGAAGTATGCTTAGGTTGATTCCCCACACAAGTTGATTGTGCGTAGGATGGGATGCGATGTAGGGCGAGTATTTGTCCAAAAGAATAACTATAAGAAATTGGAAACTTGAAAACAATATTGGTCTTTTACTAGTGGTGACATGAGTGGTTCAGGGAAGTTAGACTTAGGGCGTGTTTGGGACGGCAGTGCGGTGGCAATGTGCTGTCGCACCGCAGTTCTTCCTGTTTGGCAAAACTGTGTTTTGCCTATGATCTCAAAAAACTGTATTTTCCCATCAAACTTTGGTTGAAGAAATGCTTAATCTAAAAAATGAAGCAATGTGCTGTGATCTAAAAAAAAATGTGTTTTGCCCTAACCTTAAGATACAATACTTAATCTTGTACATGACCCTAATCATAAACATACTTGCCTTATTTATACTTAACCAAAAAAATTTTAAAAGACTAAATTGCTCGTACGCGAATAAAAAATAATTTTTTCTTTAGGTGCCTATCTAACATTGCTCCCCTCCCAAAATAACACATTGCCTTTAAGGTGACAAAAAATAAGGGTGTCATCCATAACTTTTTATCTATTTCTACAACCACTGCCTCCTTGTCACAAAATATGAGAACCTGTAAAGTTTGATTATTGCAACAATGTTACGAGGTAAACTTCTCATTACACCGAAAATATAGTCCCTAGGCTTACTTCTCTTGGATCTTTTTCTTTATAAGACACTTGAGTGTAGGTCCTGGTTGTGGCCCATGATTCTTATCATGTGAAGTCTTTCTTTTGACTTCCACTATTTTAGCTTTTGGTGTCATCTTGGTTGTCGCAGTTCGGTATGACACTTTACTTGTGTTGCTCCTCGTACCCCTTTCCATTGCATTATGATCTTTAACCAACTTCGCTAATTATATAGTTTCTCCCAAGTCTCACGGGCTCAACGAACGAAGTGTTGCACATATGTCGGGCTTTAGACCCTTTTTGAAGTTCCCATTGAATATTGCTTCAAAAATTCCCTTAAATTGTTCCAACAATAATTGAATTTCTCCCTATACTCCATACTAATCCATTCCTGAGTCAATGCAAAGAATTGTTTGTGTAGGTCTCCTCGAGTGATTCAAAAAATGTTTCAACAAACATTCCTTCAATTCTTCCTAGATTCTGATTGGTGATGTTGTTCTCTCCATTGGTACCATGTTGAGCCTTCTTTTCCAAATATAGGGCTGCCACCATTAATTTTTCTTCTTCTGTTAACCCATTAACAACAAAGTATCTCTCCACACAATAGGCCCAACCATAAGCATCCTCTTCTTCAAAGATTGGCATCTTCAATTTTCTTACTTGCGAGTTTACTCAATTTTTTTGACCAAAGTTCATTCCAATAAAACAGGGATTGGGTTCCCTTCCTAGGCCCATATTTACTATATCTGATTCCATAAGTCTAACCCACCTCATAATCAGCTCGCCTTTCCCCATAAGCTCCAGAATTGCCTTCTGCCTGTATGGTTGTTGCAATACAAGACACTGGTATTGTTGGATGCAGCTATCTGGCGGTGTCCCAACCACTGTAGTTTTTTTGTTCCGAGTTGAAATCCTTCTAATTGATTTTTTCCTTACCTAAATCGCTTGTCGTCCCATTCTGCTTNTGATGACGTACCAACAAGCCATGACTGTCATAGCGTGCAATCTAGAGTCAAGGGAGATGCTCTGGAGGCTGAGAAATATTTTTCCACTACTCAATAAACGAGGCATCCCTACTAGCTTTCTCTTTCCTTGCGGGAAAATTGACTTATTGTATATTTGAACTGAGTATCACAACGATTAGTAAGACCAACCCAGCATGCTCCCTTCTCAGGTTTCTGCTTCTCTCTAATAACAAGAACGAGAAAATGACTCTTTCAGAACGCAAAGCTACAACTCTCCAGTCTAAGCTATCTAAGCTAGAACTTATGGCCGACCTCTTTTCCAAAGATATCTCGTTTCCTGGTCTAGCTTCACTTACTGTATTCACATCTTTCCAGATCTCGGAACCAGATCGACTTTCTCATCGGCTTTCTCTTAATGAATTATGTTAGGGTCCCGAACTCTCAATATATCTTATGTCATAACAAATCAAGAGAAGCTTGTCTTTTCGGAAGAGGTGGGAGTGAGGCACGAGTAATCCTGGATGTTAGTCCAATTACTTGACTAGTCAGGAAATGCCTGCTACTAGTTGAGAAGGTTATGAAAAAAGAAAAAAACATGGTCTTCTTATCATAGTCGCAATATAGAAAATGTGCCTTATGAAAGAGTTTATGAAAGGGGATGGAAGTCAATTTTAGAGTGACATTCTAGCTATGTCGATAATAATTCCTCCCGGAAAAAGAAAGTCGAGTTTATTGATGAAAAAAATGTTTCAAATGCAACACAACTTAAAGAATCTCTTTTCTTTCAGAGACCTACTGACATCAAAAATGGTATTTGCTACTCTGCAGCTTGTCCACTGCTTGCTTACAGCTGAAACCATCCTGCTTGACCCACACCCTTTCTTGTCTATGTAGCTTCCTACCTGATAGCTCTCACTTGCTAGTCAATCCAAAGACCTGAACTCTTCCTTAACTGGCCTGATTGGACCGCTCTACCTACTGTGCCTGGCTACCTCACAACTTACCGCTTCAAAGCTAGCGCCTTGGCTACCGCTTGCTTGCCGTTGAAACCAGCTTTCTTGGCAGTTTTGCTACCGGCAGGACAGAACTGCAGCTACGACTACATGTGCATCTAGTGCAGTGTCTTGGAAGCAAGCTACCTTGACCATCTTCCGAAATTCTCACTATAATACTGACTTCTCAAAAAGGCTTCCGTCGCAGGTTGCTCTACATTCAACCACGCCATAGTGACTTCTAAAGAGCTACGGACAAGAAATGCGAAGCAGCCAATTGCTGGCTCTGAATAACCAGCCCAGTAAGAAGCTCGATTCTTCTATAACATAACGGGGCAGGATTGCGCATGAGTCGAGTGACATAGGTG
This sequence comes from Phalaenopsis hybrid cultivar, assembly GCA_002079205.1. Lineage (NCBI taxonomy): Eukaryota > Viridiplantae > Streptophyta > Magnoliopsida > Asparagales > Orchidaceae > Phalaenopsis > Phalaenopsis hybrid cultivar. The sequence goes on from JXCR01139182.1 coordinate 114,230, forward strand.
CACAAGAGTACTTCGCGCTACAACCATCTCTTTTTTAGATATTCAAAGGATCGATGACTGTTGCTTCATCTGGTAGAAAAGATTTAGAGATATGCCTGTAATTAGAAGGAAGAACTACCATAAAAATCTTCCTCGTGTATCATATGTAGCAAAACTAGGAATGGGAGCTAGCAATCTAGGTCGTATTGAAAAGGTTCCTGAGACACAGCATGGATGAGTCAAGGTATTAAGAAGCAAGTCCCTAGAATGAAGAAGGGGTAGAATGGCAGTTAGAATACGAGCTCTGGCTAATACTGAGGCATAAAAGACGCATTCTCTACGAGATCCCGAAACCACCAGCCACACCGACCTAATTCATGATGAGCCCACCAACTTCCTGGCAAGATGCCTACGGTGAAAAAGAACAGACAAGTCAAGATCCAAATTCAAACCCTACTTTCCTGGTCCTAGTCAGAGACCACCGTGTTCGCCTTGGCGGTTATAAATTCATTAATCGAGAATTATTCGTGAATCATGCCATCAAAGAAAGAGCTAATACGGGTTGCTTTGAGCGAACATAATATGGAAGTAACCAAAGAAGAATAAGCCTTTCAATATATGTGGGCTCTCTCCTTGTATTGCAGTAATTGCCCACATTTATAGAGGACCAACTTATACATTACATATCAAATACTCTTTACACGTGAATCATAAAATATATTTGATATATCTCTGTCTTCTTCTGGCTTGGGAGTTATATTATAATTATTATGGTAACACCCTATATGAATAAAATTTTTTTATTAAATATTTTTCCTTTTGCTGAGTTTTGCCAACTAAACCATGGGGTGAGTTAAGCTCTTTTGATGAGTTTTTGAGTTGTTCCAATCTATTTGACATATCTTTGCTGGTCAACATAAGCAAGCTATTGGCCATAAACCTCTAATTGAGTCAATCAATCAAAATGATCTAGCCAAATTGTACAGTTGGCTCAATGAGCTATTTCTTTTCACATCTTATACTAGTTTTTAATTGGGTCCATAAACATTCGAACATACAAAAATTGAAAAGTTTATATGGCCTTTCCAAATTTTTGCATTGTTAGCAGTGCTATGAGAGTTCCTCGAACAATTAAATTAAGAGAAATTTATATACATACCACACAATTCTTATGAATTTATATATCTAACACCTAAGTTTGATATTTATACTTATAACCGCTTAATGTTATAAACCTAAGCCTAAAATTGTGTATTTCACTTTTAAAAAGAAAATGATGATAGTATTATTGATGTGATGTTAAAGATTTGAGTTGTGTGCATGTAAATATGAATATTTAGGTTTTGGAATTGTAAGTTTATAAGAATTGTATGATAGGTATGGAAAAGCCCCTTTAATTAAATAATGAAATAGTTATAAATGTAAATGGAATGAATAATATTTGTAGTTTTTCTTGTTTAGCTTTAATAAATCAATTAAAAATTCAATTTAACAAAACCTTAATTTAATATATTAATAAAATAATTACTATATTAACATAGTTAATTATATAAAAAAATTATTGAAAATAATTAATTATTTAATTTATTAAACGTTAATTTTGAATAAATAAATAAATTAATTATTTTACTAAACTAATAAATAAATAAATTAATTAATTAATTTCAATAATTCACCAAAATATTTTCTTAACATGTAAATAATTAAATTTATTAACAAGTAAATGCCAATTATGTTCCACTAATTTTTAAAAAAAGTAATTTGTTTAAAAAAAAAAGAAAATACCCAACTAATATGTTTTATATTTTTTGTTTTTAAAAATATATAAATTATAACAGTATTAAACAAATTTAAAAAAAAAAAAAAACACAAAACATAAGAGACTGAAAATAAAAACAGAAGTGATCGATTCCTTATTTATTTATTGTTTAGCATGATTTACATAGCTACCACTAATTTCTTAGGTAATTACATAATCAAACCTTAAATTTATTTTAACATATATGTCACCTTTTCTATGCAGGTAATTATGCTTTTACTTATAGAAAAATTAAAATAGAGGTATTTTGGTGTGATGTAAATGATTTGGGTGATATAAATGTGAAAAAAATAGGGTTTAGATATTCCAATGCAAATACAAAGGAATTGGTTACTTTGTACATAAATGTCCCATAAATTGAGAATTTATATAAAAAGCCATTGCTTCTTGAGCTTAATCCGTCTGGGCAGCTTATTTGGTGCGGTGAAGTTTTGAAAACACACCTGACCTATTTGGGTAAACTGAGTTTTGACAGTTTATGCGTTTTCAAAACGCTGAAAACAGCGTTTTCACAGCACACCTGTCTAGGTGCGGTGACAGCTTTCTGGCTGCGGTCTAACTTTTCCAAAAGAATAAAAATTTGTAGCAGCCACCACACATAGCTTATCGACATATTATTTTTAATCAGTTTATCAGCAAATTATTCAATAAGCTGCAGCTACCCAAACACTCATTGGAAAAGAATAGATTATTACTGTTCCAAAAATAGAAAACTACATGTAAACTGATTGATAAATGCGGCTTTGAAGATTAGTAAAATTTTAGGAAATAACTTAAAATTTTACATATAATCTTTCGAGCTGTTAAGTTTCAAGAATTTAAATAAGCTCGCTTTACATACTTCATGTCACGCCCAATTTGCGAAAGAAATATTACATGCAGATAAGATACGAGTTCACTTGATGGTATTCACCACAAAATATCACCAATAAGCACATAATATGTCCTTCTATTTGTGGGATGTGGGCAAAATGATTTTTTTGGTGGGATGGGCAATGATTTAATTGCTCACCAATATTTATTAAAATCTCAAAATCAAATAGACAATTGCCATCGTATAATACGGGTCTTTCTCTTATGTACATATTTATCAATACTAATATTCCTCTTAGAATCACAATTTCATCTATTGGTTTATTTAATTTTAGTCAAATATATTTGAGGCATGCATAACTTTTACACACATATACCGTGTGAAATCTCATATTTAAAAATCAATCATTCTTTTTCGTCCAATTTTTAAATACTCACCCAAATATCAAAATTTTATGGTAAAACTCCGACCCGTATCTTTCATTCTCAACAAATTCTCAATAGATTGATTGTCACGCTCGTAAATAAATCAGGCGACAGGCGACAACGCGAAAAAATCATCTCGGTGGCGAGTTTATAAATATCAATAATTCAGACACTCTTAATGCAATTATCCTTAGAGAGAGAGATGGTCATGAGACTCATCACTTCTAATTAATTTTTACATGACTTTTCTGTGTGAGAGAGGAAAAAATATTACATCAGTACTACGCACGTAGAAGTAACGTGCGTAGCCAATGAAATCACGCCACAACACCTCGCGCGAAAGGGAAAAAAAAACGGCGCAGTAACATGGAGAATATTCCCCCCTGTGTTATTCATGTGTTATTGGGTGTTATTTATGTGTTATTGTGTGTTATTCATGTGTTATTGATGTGTTATTGTGTTATTATAACACCAAGAATATTCTCAGGACACAATAACACATGAATAATACATAATAACACATGAATAACACGGGAAAATTCCCGACAGAGAAAAAAGCGGCACAGTAACATGGGGGAATATTCTCCCCCGTGTTATTCATGTGTTATTTCATGTGTTATTGTGTGTTATTCATGTGTTTTTGTGTTATTATAACACCAGAAATATTCTCATGACACAATAACACATGAATAACACATAATAACACATGAATAACACGGGGGTAATATTCTCTGTGTTACTGCGCCGTTTTTTTCTGTCGTGCGGGTTGTTGTGGCCTGATTTCATTGATTACACACGTTACTCTATGTCAGATTACTCTACGTGGGGTAGTACTGATGTAATATTTTTTGGTGAGAGAGGGAGAGACAGATCCATGAGACTCATGACTTTCAATTAATTTTTACATCTCCTTTTCATCAGCAAAACCCTAACAATGCGAGCAATATCTCAGCAACGCTGCCGGCATTGGATCAGTTCCCCGCTCATCTCTGATGCAATTTCCGCACGGGCTTCAGCTTACAAGCTGGATGAAGAAAGGTTTTTGGCAATCATCCAGCCTGCAACTCTTGTCTACAAGGTAACCGGAGAAAACTTCTCATTTGTTTCAATTTTTACTTGCTTCTATCTGGATTACGGTTTAATAATATAGCTCTGTGACAGTTGTCCGTGATACCGGATAAGACGAAGAACATCGCCTACACGCGAAGGGCGATTGAGGGTGCTACGGATTGGGAGGCTCAGCTTGTTCTATGCTGTAAGTTTTCTTTGGTGATATTTATTTTTGTGCTAATCGATGCTTGGATGGTTCTACTTTTGCATGGTTACTCTAACCATGGAGATGTTACTATGGCTACTGAGATTTTATTTTCATTGTTGTCAATAGCAGCTTCTTCGTTCTATCTTAACCCACTTTTTATAGTTCTTGTCATTTCTTATCTTGGAAAGTAACTCTTAATCCTCCTCAATTTGAGTGACCTCTGTGATTTGTGGACCAAGCTGATGCTTATTTCATTGTTGTGAAATTGCAGCGGAATAAAACAAAAATCGACACAAACTAGAAGAAGAACATAGAGAGTTAACGAGGTTCGACAAAGAATTGCCTACGTCCTCGGGAGCGAGCGACGGTTTCACTATTTCAGAGAAGTTACAAGTTTCATCCCATAGGGTTACACATATATATAGACATATACAAACTCTTAGATAAAATTACAATCACGCCATCGCTCCTCCCAACCCCCTTTATTTCAAGAGACACTCATTTTCACCAGGANACAGCAGTCTTAGGCTTGCAAGTCTTATTAAAATTAGACCAATGCTTCCTAGAATGGCTCCCAGACCAAAGAAAATGATTAAAAATTCTTTCTAACAAAAGCTGAGTGCTCCTCTTGAGAGTGAGGATTTGAAGAGAATACATNTAGATTGCAGGTGAAAGTTAGCGTTGGGTGGGCCATTGCAACAACTTTGCAAGAGAAAGTGCTTGGGATTAATTATATGGCCAAAGTATTATAGTTTTAGTGCGAACATTAAAACTAACAAAAGGTCTAAAGACCAAATTACAAAATTTTAAAATTTTCAAAATTTGTGTAGTGTTTAATTTTGCAAAATATTTTAGGACCCAGTGCGGGACCTACTTTATACAATGCCCAGGTGGAACTAGTCCACCTACACACTTATTGGGGGTTCAACCTCATATAAAAATCAGATTGTCCTTAATGACNATAAGAATAATATAAATCCAAATATATATGAAGTTGAGCTTATAGCTTTGTTGGTTTTGAGGTTTTTCGCTCCACGCAGAAGGCGCGGGTTAGAAGCGTGCGCAAGCAAAAAATATTAAAAAATTTTGTTGGGCAGAATTTCGAGCCTGGTGGGCCAGAGAACCGAAAACTAAAAGGACATAGAAAAAATTGAATAAATGAAGCAGGTTATATGTATGTATATATATTTCTTATGATAGAAACTGTTTTGTTTTGTTTTTTTTTAAATGAGCTGCAAATTTTTTTTTTAATGAGAAACTGTTTCTTTTTAAATGAGCTGTTGTTTTTTTAATTGCTTTTAATTAATGTAGTCTTTAATGAGTTAGTTCTTTTTGAGTCTATAAACAGGCATAAATGAGAAGGGGTAGAGTCGTGGCGTGTTGCGGCGGAGTGTCGCGACGATGCGTTGCGGTGACACGTTGCCCTGATGTGCCGCAGCGAGGAGTAGCGGCAGTGCGTCGTGATAACGCGTTGCGGCGTCGCAACGGGGAGTCATGGGGACACGAGACGCTGCGACTGTGTGCCACGATAGCGCGTTGCAACAGTGCGCCGATGTGACGCGTTCCGACGAAGCGTTGTGGCAGGGCGTCGCTGCGAGGCAACGTGTTGCGGTGGAGTGTTGCGGCGAAGCGTCGTGGCAGTGCGTCGTGGTGACGCGATGTGTTACGTAGTATGTCGTAGCGATGCGTTGCATCGTCGTGTCTCGGTGACGTGTTGCAACGAAGCGTCGTGGCGGGGCATCGAGGCGAGACAACATGTTGCGGTGGAGAGTCACGATGACACGATGCATTGCGGCGATGCGTTGCGGTGAAGCTTTGCGGCGGTGCGTCATGGCGGTGTGCTGCGGCAACACATTGTTGCGGTGAGTCATGGCGAGGCATCGTGGCAACGCGATGCTTTGCGGCGGTGTGTCGTGGCAAAGCGTTGCAGCAACTCTTTGTCGCGACACATTGCGATAGAGCGTCACGATGATGCACTGTGGCGGTGTATCACGACGATACATTGCGTGTGTGTCACGGAGACGCTTTGCGGTGGTGCGTCGCGGCGACGAGTTGCAGTGACGCGACAATTTATGATTGTACGACACATTGGATGTCCAATGTCATGTAAGAAGGTTACCGTGGGGATAAATCACTAGTGGCCTTTAACTTTGCTGAGGCTATGCATTAGAATGTTACTCGATGATGTTAACCTGCATAGGAGGAGCCAACAGAAGTCCACTGAGGACTTATTAACTCATCTGAGGTTATTTGTTGGAGATTGCTTGCTAGCGAACCTGTGTGGAATGGGTCAGGTGTAGTCCACCAAGGACTATTAGCCTATCCAGGGTTGTTTATCGGAATAAAAACTCGATGATGTTAACCCATATGGAAGAGGTTAGATCAAATCTCCTTGAGATTGATCGTGCTTCAACTAAGATACAACCAAAGTTGTGTATTTCTCGGGTCGAGAGCATATAGTGACTCGTGAATGAGTCATTACACTTTCTAAAGATATCATTTATGTAGAGGAGAGTAAATGAATAATATTTGGGATTCATAGATCATGTAAGAGCTGCGATGTAATAATATATGTGGACTACATGAATGGGAGTTACTGATAGTACTTGCAAAGATTTTTTGCATTCTAAGTTCGGAGTAAGATTTTCCCATCTGAATCCTTGAGCTTGAAGGTTTCAGGCTTGACCATGACAGCCACGATATATGGGCCTTCCCAGAGAGGTGATAGTTTATTGCATTAGGGACCATAGCCGGTGGCTTCAATACTATGCAAGACCAGGTCACTGAGGGAGATAGGTCGAGGCTTGACTCTCCGATTGAAGTGGCGAGCAACTCTTTAGTGGTAAGAAACAGCTCTAAAATGGGTCCATCCTGTGTTTCTTAGAGGAGATCCAAATGTTGTCAGAGTTTTTCCTCGTTGCTATCTGAGTCAAAAGTCTTAACTCGCAGGTTTGGAACTTTGATGTCAACTTGGCTAACAGCCTCAGTGTCTAAACACAAGTTATATGGAGTTTCCCCGGTTGGAGTTCGCACAGTGATGAGATAAGCCCAAAGGACATTGTGCAGCTCTTCTATCACCGCCCCTCAACCTTCTGAAGACGAGTCTCAACCCCTTAAGCATCGTCTGATTTGTCACCTTTGTCTATCCATTTGTTTGGGGATGTGTCACGGTAATGTGCACCAACTGAATGTGAAGATCCTTGTAGAATGATGTGAAGACCCTTCTAGTGATTTGAGTCACCTTATGAGTGATAATCATCACGGGGAGCCCAAAGCGATAGATGATATTTTTCCAGACAAATTGTTTGGCATTTTCTTCAGTGATCTTGCGAGTGGCTCTGCTTCTACCCATTTGGTGAAGTAGTTGATAGCTAAGATGATGAACTTTCGTTGTCTAGTAGCTATTAGAAATGGTCTCATGATATATACCCCCCATTGGGCGAGAGACCAAGGACTCATAAATGATGTGAGTTCTATCGGCGGCACATGCATAAGATTGGAATGTAGTTGACAACTTTTGCTTTTTTGTAATCTCTAACGCGCCTTTCTTAATTGTGGTCCAGTAGAAATCTAATGAACCATGAGTTGAGAATCAGTGTAGATAATTACAACTTGGAGCATCTTCGTGGCAACACGATGCGTAATCAACTGGGAGCTTCTTCGTTGCAACGCATAACTCACAACTGAGAGCATCTTTGTGGCAATGCGATGCGTTGTGAGTTCTAATGCCTCATTATCGTAGAGCGTAATCAACTTCAGATGGAGGAAGACACTTGAGATATGGACCTACAAATGCCTTTTTATACAGTTCATCCCCTATAAGGATGAAGTTGGAATCCATGCGTCGGATGTGAATTGATGCAGTAGAATCATCTGGCAGTGTTTTATCTCAGAGGAAGGAGATGATGGGATCCATTCAAGATGACTCCCCTAGGTCATCTATAGACAGTATCACCCATGAACCATAGATGCTAGGAAAATGTATCTCCTCAATACACCTTATTTTATAAAGATCTCCAGTTGTTGAAGTTGCAAGTTTGGAGAGGGCATCAGCTTCAGTGTTATGCTCTCAAAGTATGTGAATGAGCTGGTATGTTTCAATTTGGGCAAGAAGTGTTTTCACCAGACTGAGATACTGCACAAGTTGTGAGTTATGAGTGTCAAATTCTCCTTCTACTTGGGATGCGATGAGTTGAGAATCAGTGTAGATAATCATGTTTCTTACTTCACAGTTGATGAAAAGCTTTAATCCGGTGACAAGTGCTTCATATTTGACAACATTATTGGTGGCTGGGAGTTTTAAATGAAGTTCGTACTCCAAAATGTTTTGCTTTAGGGAGATGAGCAATATTCTTGCACTAGCTCCTAAGTTTTCGGATGCTCCGTCTACATATAGCATCCATTGAGGCGATTGTGGAAGAGAAAATGGTGGTTCATAAGAGGTAGACACTGTACATTTTACCACAAAGTCGGTCAACACCTGCGATTTGATGTTTGGTCATGGTAAATAGCAGATATTGAACTCTCCCAATTCTACTGACCATTTAACTAATCTTCCAGATGCTTCTGGTTTTTATAGGATAACCTTCAACGGGAGTTGCATGTAAACGTCGATAGTGTGAGCCTGAAAGTACGAACAAAGTCTTCTTGCTGAGAATACCAAGGCTAGCACAGTCTTGTCTGCCATCAGATAACGTTTCTGTATCATAGAAAATCTTGCTAACATAGTATACTGGTTTCTCAACTAAAATTTCCATTCTGACAAGCATGAAGCTTATTGGATGAGGTGAAATAGCCAAATAGATATATAACATCTCTCCTTGGATGGGCTTTGAGAGGAGGGGCAGTGAAGCCAAATATGCCTTGAGTGCTCAAAAGCAATTTGACAGTCATCTGTCCATTGAAAACCAATGTTCCGAGCACCTCTAAGTATCTTGAAGGATGACAGATACTTATCCCCAGAACAAGCTACAAAACGACATAGAGTGACTATACGACCATTCAAGTGTTACACTTCCTTAATGTTCATTGAGGGCACCATATCTCTCAGTGACTATATGATCATTCAAGTCATTGAATCCCAGAAACTTTTCTGATGTGACTCTGAAAGCACATTTAACCGGGTTAAGTCGTAAATCATATTGACAAAGGAGTTAGAAACACTCATCCAAATGAGAAATGTATTGGGATGCTTCCAAGCCTTTTACTAATATGTCATTAACATAAACCTCCATTGTATGCCCGAGAAGGTTTTTGTAGACCTTGTTCATGAGTAGTTGATAAGTTGCACCAGTATTTTTTAATCTGAATGACATAACCTGATAATAATATAAGCCATCATCTGTTTCAAAAGAGGTGACATTCTCGTCCATTGGGTTCATTTTTATTTGATTGTATCCTGAGTATGCATCCATAAAACTTAGCATCTGATGTCCAGACGTGGCATCGATGAGTTGATTTATACGTGGGAGGGGAAAACTATCCTTCAGACAAGCTTTGTTGAGGTATGTATAGTCGACACACATTCTCCATGAACCACTTGTTTTTTACCATGACAATATTGGCTAGCCATGCATGATGATGTACTTATCGTATGAACTTTGCTTCAATAAGCTTTTTGACTTCTTGTTCAATAGCTTGTAAGAGATTTGTGGAAAAATTGCACTTCTTATGGATGACTGGTTTAAAGGTCGGGTTTACCTTTAAAGAGTGCATGATTATTTATGGGTAAACTCTAGACATGTCGGTTGGAGTCTATGCAAAATTGTCTTGGTTCCTTTGGAGAAGATCTACATAGTCCAACCTTTGCTCATCGGAGAGTAGGGAACCAAGCTGCACTGTTCTCGAGGGATGTTTGTTAGAGAGTGAGATGTGAACCAAGTCTTCCACGGGAGAAGCTCGTTGAGATGTCTCAAAGATCGAAGTTCTCAATGCTAAGTGTCATTGACAGGTGTGGCCGAGCTTATTTGAGGTAGCATGATTGCGTTTTATGTTGATCATCTCGCACGATGTCGATCTCTGCTTGCGTTGGAAACTTGATCTTCAAGTGTGTTACAAAAGTCACGATGCCAAAGATTGATTGCAGTGGTCTCCCAAAGATGACATTATATGTTGATTGTGATTTAACAACGATGAACTGGAGTAAGTGTGTTATCTGTGGAGGAAAATCTCCCACGACAATAGGGAGATTTATTGTTCCCTCAACTCTCACTGGTCGGTTATCAAAACCATATAATGGTCAGGATGCAGGTTGAAGTCTTTCTCTTGTTAATCCCAAACTAAATAAAGTTGAATAGAACAAAACATTGACAGAGCTCTCATTCTTGATTAGGATCATCTTTACTTTATAACAGGGATTGTCAATTCCTAAGTTAATGACGAGAGAATCTTGGTGGGGGACTTGAACTCCTTCCAAATCAGAATCATCAAAAGTGATAAGTTCGAGGTGCAATTTCTTCTGCATTGGATCACCAGGTTCAATGATAAGGACTTGTTAAGTCAGCAATGGGCCCCCAACAATTTTCTAAATTTTGCCTCTGATTGGGTGATCCCCATGTTGCTGTCTTGGTGTATGTTGCCCCCCAGTAGAAGCATTATCGGTACCAGCTGGGTTGTTTTATACAAATCGACCAAGATATCCCTGCTTAATTAACCTTTCCATCTCCTCCTTGAGTTGCTTACACGCTTTAGTGTAGTGGCCACGACTTCAATGAAAATGACAGTATTGTTCTTGATTCCCTGAGTTGGTTTTACGGGGTGATTCCACTTAACAACTTGCTCATCTTTGAAATCCATTAAGACTTTAACACGTGATGTGTTGAGTGGTTTATACTCTTTCTTAGGTCGATACTCACTTCGCTGGCTCGCAGGTTGAGGAGGGAGGTCACGATTGCTCTGTTATTCAGATTTTCTCAGTTGTGAAGACTGATTATTATCTCTAGTTTTATTCTTGCGCTTTCCTCCAAATTACTTGAACTGCTCTTTATGTGCACAGATGGCCTCGTCCGCAGTGATTTATACTTCAATACGGCGGCAAGTTCAGCATAAGAACAAACTGTCTCTCGCATCAGTGATGAGTAAAAATGTCCTGGGCGAAGCCCTCCAAGGAAGACTCCCCTTAGTAACTTCGGATCCACTCCCAAAATTTGATGGGCTTCAAAAGAAAATCTGCAGAAGTAGTCCTTGAGCGACTCTCCTTCGCTTTGAGAAATTCTCAAGAGATGGGATGAATCCTTGATGATTCTTTGATTTGTGATGAACGGTTTTGCGAACAGTCTGGCAAGCTCATTAAAGGTGTTTACAGTGCACCCTAGCAAAAAGTAAAATCAGGTTCAAGCTTGTCCTTTAAGAGTAGCCGAGAACACTTGGCACAGAAGCGCATCAGAGGCACGCTGAATGTGTATGATGGTTTGATAATAATCAACGTAGGGGCTGGTTATCCTTTCATATGTATCGATGTTCAGAAGCTTGAAGCCTATGGGGATGGGGTGTTGGAGGACCGTATCCACTAGGTGTGAGGATTCGTGTATGTTACGGTGAGTGTAGAAGCGATCCTTTTTCTCTAGGGTAACTCTTCCTAGACAAGACATTGTAGTTCATTATGAATGACATCATCTGGAATGATAGGAAGATGTGGCGATGTCGGGTGAGCTGCACGAGATGAATGAGTGGAACTTGCGGTATCTAGGAGTTCTGCATCACGACCTGACATGGGAAGTGTTCCTTCTTGAGGAGGCAGACCGATATGAGTTCCTCCAAGCGACATGTTTCTCATACATCACAGAGTTAATGGTAAACGAATTTCATTCAATGGTGCAGTCAGAGGTTGTTGAGCCCCACATAGGAGCTGTAGGATCTCTAGTTGAGACTCCTCCATTCTACGCATTCAATCTTCTATAAAAGCGCTTAAAACACCTTCGTTGGTAGGATAACATCTTTCAAGGCAGGAAGATGAAGAAGCATGCCACCCTTGGCTTTGTGACTGCTCTGTCGGCACTATTTTTTATTTTTGACCCATTTTAAGCATGTTGGGCTAAGTTTGGGTCAAACTTGGGCTAGCCATGGGCTANAGAGCAGCTCTCAGAGAGGTTTGGAAGGCCCTTGGTGAAAATTTTTTACCACCCCACTATTCGTGGTCGTGGGGTGGATTTTATAGAAAATGGCCAATGGAGAGCTTAGCTGGCCATTTGAGAGCTTAGCCCCACTGCTTAGGTGTCAAGCAGAGGGGTCCTCAGCTCAATTTGAGCTGAGGTGGCTTCTTGGCATGAATTTGGGTTTTAACCATGTGGGGGCTCATGGTTTTTGGGTTTTAGCTTGGGTTAGGGTGGCTAACCAAGGCTTGGACCATGGTTAAAGCTTATGGGGGCTCACGGTTTTTGATTTTAGCTTGGGTTAGGGTGGCTAACCAAGGCCTTGGACCATGGTTAAAGCTTATTTGCAGTAAAAATGACACCATAGGCTTTAGACATGTGGTATGGCAAGTGCATTGATTTAACCCTCTTATTATCTCTTTAAAAGCTTTTTTTCAAAAATTTACCCATGGGATCGATTTAACCCTCTTATTATCTCTTTAAAAGTTTTTTTCAAAAATTTACCCATGGGATAAATACCAAGCTAGCCATGGGTTGATGGCTGGCTTTAAACTCAACCCTAGAGTCTAGGATGAGTTAAGGTAGCTATATGGGTTGGTGGCTGGCTTGGAACTCAACCCTAGGGTCTAAGGTGAGTCAAGGTAGAGTTCATTTGNAAGCTTCTAATGGACAGTAAAAATGGCACCATAGGGTTGAGACATGTGTTGGGGCAAGTAAATTGATTTAGGGGGCTCACGGTTTTTGATTTTAGCTTGGGTTAGGGTGGCTAACCAAGGCCTTGGACCATGGTTAAAGCTTATTGGGCAGTAAAAATGGCATCATAGGGTTTAGACATGTGTTGGGGCAAGTACATTGATTTAACAGACAGTAAAAATGGCACCATAGGGTTGAGACATGTGTTGGGGCAAGTACATTGATTTAACCCTTCTTTATCTCTTAAAAATTTTTCTTAAAATTTTACCCATGGGATAAATATCAAGCCTAACCACATTATCTCTTTAAAAGCTTTTTTCAAAAATTTACCCATGGGATAAATATCAAGCCTAACTTCCCTTTAAATTCTTTTTTTCAAAAATTTACCCATGGGATAAATATCAAGCCTAACCATGGGAAAATGGAACCATAGGGTTTAGACATGTGTTGGGGCAAGTACATTGATTTAACCCTCTTATTATCTCTTTGAAAACTTTTTTTCAAAAATTTACCCATGAGATAAATATCAAGCCTAACCATGGGTTGATGGCTGGCTTTTTTTTCAAAAATTTACCCATGGGATAAATATCAAGCTTAACCATGGGTTGATGGAAGGCTTGGAACTCAACCTTAGGGTCTAAGGTGAGTCAAGGTAGAGCTCATTTGACCATATGAAGCTTAATTGGNACTTTTTTCAAAAATTTACCCATAGAATAAATATCAAGCCTAACCATGGGTTAATGGCTGGCTTGAAACTCAACCCTAGGGTCTAAGGTGAGTCAAGGTAGAGCTCATTTGACTAAGCTCAATTGGGTTAGATTTGATCCTAAGTCCAAAAAGGTGCATGTGACCAAATCTTGTGTTTGTGCTTGGAACTCAACCCTAGGGTCTAAGGTGAGTCAAGGTAGAGCTCATTTGACCATACCAAGTTTAACTGGTTTAACTTGATCTTAAGTCCAAAAAGGTGCATGTCACCAAATCTTGTGTTTGGGCTAGGTTAGTCATGCCAATTGGCTTAGGGTCTAAGGTGAGTCAAGGTAGAGCTCATTTGACCATACCAAGCTTAATTGGTTTGGATTAGTTCTAAAAAGGTGTATGTGACCAAATCTTGTGTTTGGGCTAAGTTAGGCATGTCAATTAGCTCAAAATGGTGTATGTGACCAAATCTTGTGTTTGGGCTAGGTTAGGCATGCCAATTGGCCCACGAAAAGGTGCATGTGACCAAATCTTATTTTTGGGCTAGGTTAGGCATGCCAATTGGCCCAATTGACGGTGTTCATGACCAAATCTTGTGTTTGGGCTAGGTTAGGCATGCCAATTGGCCCAATTAAATAGAGCTCATTTGATCATACCAAGCTCAATTGGTTTGGATTTGGTCATAAGTCCAAAATGGTGGCTCATTTGACCATACCAAGCTCAATTGGTTTGGATTTGGCCATAAGTCCAAGGGTCGAGGTGACCAAATCTTGTGTTTGGGCTAGGTTAGGCATGTCAATTAGCCCAATTAAATATGGCCCAAATCTTGTGTTTGGGCTAAGTTAGGGATGCCAATTAGCCCAATTAAATATGGCATTTGGTCTTGTGTTTGGGCTAGGTTAGGCTTGCCAATTGGCCCAATTAAACTGTGGAATTTGGTGTAGGAGATCATGAGGAACAACTTTCATGAAGGGTGAAAGTCATTTTGAGGTCAATTGGNCAAAAATTTACCCATGGGATAAATATCAAGCCTAACCATGGGTTGATGGCTGACCCTAGAGTCTAGGATGAGTTAAGGTAGAGCTCATTTGACCATACCAAGCTTAATTGGTTTGGATTTGGTCATAAGTCCAAAAATAGAGCTCATTTGATCATACCAAGCTCAATTGGTTTGGATTTGGTCATAAGTCCAAAATGGTGGCTCATTTGACCATACCAAGCTCAATTGGTTTGGATTTGGCCATAAGTCCAAGGGTCGAGGTGACCAAATCTTGTGTTTGGGCTAGGTTAGGCATGTCAATTAGCCCAATTAAATATGGCCCAAATCTTGTGTTTGGGCTAAGTTAGGGATGCCAATTAGCCCAATTAAATATGGCATTTGCATTGTGTTTGGGCTAAATTAATCATGACAATTGGCCCAATTAAATATGGAATTTGGTGTAAGAGGTGTTTGGGCTAGGTTAGGCATGCCAATTAGCCCAATTAAATATGGCATTTGGTGTAGGAGAGCATGTTTGGGCTAGGTTAGGCATGCCAACTGTCCCAATTAAATATGACATTTGGTGTAGGAGATCATGAGGAATAACTTTCATGAAGGGTGAAAGTCATTTTGAGGTCAATTGGTTAATCAATTTGCATCATGAGGAACAACTTTCATGAAGGGTGGAAGTCATTTTGAGGTCAATTGGTTAATCAATTTGGTGGATTTTTGATTTTTGACCCATTTTAAGCATGTTGGGCTAAGTTTGGGTCAAACTTGGGCTAGCCATGGGCTAAGCTCAAATTGATTGTTGTGGTTGGTGAAGAACATCATTATGAACAATTTTCATGAAGGATGAAAGTTGTTTTGAAGTTGATTTGGTGGTTAATTTGGATGGGTTTTGATGGATTTGGGTTTAGACTTAAGTTAAGCATGTAGGGCTAAACTTGGGTCAAACTTGAGCTAGCTTTGGGCTAAGCTTAAATTAATTGTTGTGTTTGGTGTGAAACATCATTATGAACAACTTTCATGAAGGATGAAAGTTGTTTTGAAGTTGATTTGGTGGTCAATTTGGATGGATTTTAAAATTTGGATTTAGACTTAAGTTAAGCATGTAGGGCTAAACTTGGGTCAAACTTGTGAGCTAGCTNGGCTCTCAGCTCAATTTGGGCCCATTTTAAGCATGTTGGGCTAAGTTTGGGTCAAACTTGGGCTAGCCATGGGCTAAG
>JXCR01139182.1:134513-185700 GCA_002079205.1 Phalaenopsis hybrid cultivar
ATTGAAGAATGTTTTGTTTTCAAGGATTGGCTTGAAAAGAACATTAAAGAAGGGAATATCTCTATCCCAAAAGAATATTTAAGAGAATCTGAAAAGGGTTCGATAAATGTGATTTCAGATGAGCTGATTTCGTAACTTGATCCATACACTGAAGATGGCGGATGGAGTTCAACTTGGAACAAGCTCAAGAAAGTTTTGGATCATATACAGGAATCATCAGAAGGATCTNTTAATTTCTGATATTAATTAACTCATTTGGTGATTTGCAATCAAAAATGGGCTTAATTGGTAGAAACTCACTTCACTTTGCCAAATTATAAAATAATTCCCATAATTATCAAAATTTTGGAAATTTCATTAACATAAAAANTTGTCCGTCAGATCAGAGATGGAAACTTCGTCATAAGAACCATCGTCATCAAAATCAAAGAAGATAAAGAAAAAGAAGAATTTTGTTGATAATTTTCAGTCCGTCAGATCAGAGATGGAAACTTCATCACAAGAACCATCATCATCAAAAACAAAGAAGATAAAGAAAAAGAAGAATTTTGTTGATAGACACCACAAGAACCATCGTCATCAAAAACAAAGAAAACAAAGAAAAAGAAGAATTCTGTTGATAATACCACGGGTAGGATAGGGGCTGCCTCTACTAGATATGTTTCCTCGGATTCGGGAGAGAAAATCCTTGAACCCTTGACTTTGCATGATTATCTTTTGGTTCCTCCCGGACCTGATGAACATAATGATAATGATGTTGGCTACGTTTTTACTGTTTCTGGTGATAACGTAGATAACCAANTCAATCTCCCAACTTGATCCATACACTAAAAAGGACGGATGGAGTTCAACTTGGAACAAGCTCAAGATAGCCTGGATCATATACAAGAATCATCAGAAGGATCCTCTTCATCTACCAAAGATGGATGGGATATTGCATGGAGCAAATCCTCCAAGAAAGTGATAAAACAAATCCAGATTGCCTCCAGACAGACTATCGTGGAGCAAATCCTCCAAGAAAGTGATAAAACGGATTCAGAACGCTTCCAGACAGACTACATATCAGAATTTTCAATTTGTCAGATCGGAGATGGAAACTTCATCACAAGAACCATCGTCATCAAAAACAAAGAAGACAAAGAAAAAGNCGCTTCCAGAATTTTCAGTCCGTCAGATCAGAGATGGAAACTTCATCACAAGAACCATCGTCATCAAAAANACATATCATAATCTTCAGTCCGTCAGATCAGAAATGGAAACTTCGTCACAAGAACCATCGTCATCAAAATCAAAGAAGATAAAGAAAAAGAAGNTATTCAAAACATTTTCAGATAGACTACATATCAGAATTTTCAGTCCGTCAGATCAGAGATGAAAACTACAACACAAGAACCATCGTCATCAAAAATAAAGAAGACAAAGAAAAAGAAGAATTTTGTTGATAGCCACCACAAGAACCATCGTCATCAAAAACAAAGAAAACAAAGAAAAAGAAGAATTCTGTTGATAATACTAAGGGGTAGGATAGGGGCTGCCTCTACTAGATATGTTCTCGGATTCTGGAGAGAAAATCCTTGAACCCTTGACTTTGTATGATTATCTTTTTGTTCCTCCGGAACCTGATGAATATAATGATAATGATGTCTTGACTTTGTATGATTATCTTTTTGTTCCTCTGGGACCTGATGAATATAATGATAATAATGTTGGCTACGTTTTTACTATTTTTGGTGATAACGTAAATAACCAAACTAATATCGATCTCGATCCTCAAAATGATCCTCAAGCCTTTAGTAATAACATAAATAATCAACCTAATATCGATCTCGATCTTCAAAATGATCCTCAAATCATTGGTGATAAAGTAAATAACCAACTTAATATTGATCTCGATCCGCAAAATGATCCTCAAATCGTACTTGAGTCTAATACGTTCAATACTAAAGAAGACTCCGATGATATCGCTTACGACAGTATTGAAAATGAGAAACTAATCCTCGAGTGCCATGGCACGCCGTTAATAATCAACTTGGAGCTTTCTGATAAAGAATATACATTGGAAGATTCAACGACAACATCTCAAGAAGAAATAACAGAAATAAATTTAAGGAGCGGNGTGCTATCCGTGAAAAATTTTATGGAAGAGCTTAATGTGATTTGGGAGTCAGCATTAATCTTATGCCTCTATAAATTTTCAAAAGATTAGGATTAGGAGAAGTCTCACCTACTTTTGTAACTCTTCAGTTAGCAGATCGTTCAATTATATATCCTAAGGGAGTTATAGAAGATGTATTAGTAAAAGTTGATAAATTTATCTTTCCTGTGGATTTCATTATTTTAGATATGAAGGAAGATAAAGAAATACCTATAATTTTAGGGAGACCATTTTTAGCTATTAGAAAAGCTATGATATATGTTCAAAAAGGAGAATTAACGATGAGAGTTAACGATCAAGTAGTGACTTTTAACATTGTGAAATATATGAAATACTCTGTTGTTGAAAGAGATAATGAATGTTTTCGCATGGAAATTAGTGAACATCTATTAAATGAACATTTTAATGAACATTTTGAAGAGAAAGAACAATTTGAAGATAGTGATGAAATTATTTTGGACGAATTAGAAAATGAAGAATTAGATTATGTTCATGAAAGATTTGAGATGCTAGATATTACAAAAAATGCTGATAAGAATCAATTTATGTCAATTATAAAATCACCTGAACTTGAGTTGAAAATATTGCCTAGCCACTTGAAATATGTGTTTCTGGGAGACTTATCTACATTACCTGTTATTATATATTCAGAATTAGATGATTTGCAAGAGCAAAGACTGTTAGATACATGTCGGCACTATTTTTGGTGTGGGGTTTGCCTGTAAGAAGCTGTCGGTCATCGGAATTGAAATCCCGTTNATGGAATAGTTGCAACAATTGATAAAGGGAAGCAACCAATGAAGATGTATGCAGAAAATCCTCGTCCGTCTTCATCACAACAAACTCAGAAACAGACTAGTCAGTCTAGTCAGCAACCATCTCAAGGAGAGCCGTCTCAAAGAAGAAAGATATCTTTCGCAGAAAGACGAGCGATAGTATATTCTTTCAAGAATGAAGCTATTTCCAAGATGTTCAAAAGTGAAGAAAAGTATCCTTCGCAGAAAGACGGGCGATAGTATATTCTTTCAAGAATGAAGTCATCTCTATAGAAAGACGGGCGATAGTATATTCTTTCAAGAATGAAGCCATCTCCAAAATGTTTAAGAGTCGCGGGTGATAGTATATTCTTTCAAGAATGAAGCCATCTCCAAAATGTTTAAGAGTCTGATAAAAAATCCTTAATATATTCTTTCAAGAATGAAGCTATTTCCAAGATGTTCAAAAGTCTGATAAAGAATCCAAAATTCAAACTTCCAGAACCAAAGAAACCTGAAGAAATTAATAAGAAGAATGAACCAAATTACTGCAAACTTCCAGATCAAAGAAGCCTGAAGAAGTTAATAAGAAGAATGAACCAAATTATTGTCCATATCATAGAATGTACCTGAAGAAGTCAATAAGAAGAATGAACCAAATTATTGTCCATATCACAGAATGTTAGGACATATTCCAAAATATTCAAGAGTCTGATGAAAAATCGAATTCAAACTTCCAGAACCAAAGAAGCCTGAAAGAAGGTAATGAAGAAAAGTATCCTTCGCAGAAAGACGGGCGATAGTATATTCTTTCAAGAATGAAGTCATCTCTATAGAAAGACGGGCGATAGTATATTCTTTCAAGAATGAAGCCATCTCCAAAATGTTTAAGAGTCGCGGGTGATAGTATATTCTTTCAAGAATGAAGCCATCTCCAAAATGTTTAAGAGTCTGATAAAAAATCCTTAATATATTCTTTCAAGAATGAAGCTATTTCCAAGATGTTCAAAAGTCTGATAAAGAATCCAAAATTCAAACTTCCAGAACCAAAGAAACCTGAAGAAATTAATAAGAAGAATGAACCAAATTACTGCAAACTTCCAGATCAAAGAAGCCTGAAGAAGTTAATAAGAAGAATGAACCAAATTATTGTCCATATCATAGAATGTACCTGAAGAAGTCAATAAGAAGAATGAACCAAATTATTGTCCATATCACAGAATGTTAGGACATATTCCAAAATATTCAAGAGTCTGATGAAAAATCGAATTCAAACTTCCAGAACCAAAGAAGCCTGAAAGAAGGTCAATAAGAGAATGAGCCCAAATTACTGCCTATATCAGAGAATGTTAGGGCATACGATTGAAGAATGTTTTGTTTTCAAGGATTGGCTTGAAAAGAACATTAAAGTAGGGAATATCTCTATCCTGAAAGAATATTTAAAAGAACCTGAAAAAGGTTCGATAAATGTGATTTCGGATGAACCAATTTCCCAACTTGATCTGTACACTAAAGAGAGCGGATGGAGTTCAACCTGGAACAAGCTCAAGAAAGTCCTGGATCATATACAAGAGTCATCAGAGGGATCCTCCTCATCTATTAAAGATGGATGGGATACAGCATGGAGCAAATCCTCCAAGAAAGTGATAAAACAAATCCAGAATGCTTTCAGACAGACTACATATCAATTTTTTATTGTCAGACCAGAGATGGAAACTTCATTACAAGAACCATCGTCATCAAAATCTAAGAAGATAAAGAAAAAGAATTTTGTTGATAGCACTAGGGGTAATATAGGGGCTGCCTCTATTAGATATGTTGTCTTAGATTCAGGGGAGAAAATCCTTGAACCCTTGACTTTGTATGATTATCTTTTTGTTCCTCCGGAACCTGATGAATATAATGATAATGATTTTGGCTACGTTTTTACTGTCTTTGGTGATAACGTAAATAATCAACCTAATATCGATCTCGATCCTTAAAATGATCCTCAAATCATACTTGAGTATAATGAGTTCAATACTAAAGAAGACTTTGACGATACTGCTTACGACAACACCGAAAGTGAAGAACCAATCCTCTAATGCTATGGTATGCCGTTAATAATCAATTTGGAATTTTCTGATAAAGAAGATACATTGGAAGATTCAATAGTAACATCTCAAGAAGAAATAACAGAAATAAATTTAAGGAGCGGAAAAATGTTACCTCCAAGAACAACCACAATGGATAAAGGCGGAAAAATGTTACCTCCAAGAATAGCTCCGACGGATAAAGGGAAACAAATTGTAATTCAAGAAAGAATTTACCTCCACCTCCGCCAATAGAAAAATAACATGATCAAGATAAAGCCACATGAACAAATAAAGTGGATTACAATGTGCTAGCACATCTTAGGAAGTTGCCGGCCCGACTAAGCATCTATGACGCTCTGATCCTGTCAAAGGAGATGAGGGAAGCTCTGGTTACGGCTTTGCTTGATCTAGAGATTTGCTTAGCTTAGCTGGCCAGCACATCCTCAGATGANACTCAGCTGACCAGCACATCCTTAGATGAAGTTTGCTTGTTGAGAGAACAATCTGGAGTAACCTTCACAGATGAAGATTTACTACTGGACCACCGATCATAACATACTACTTTATATCTCTGTCAACATCGATGGATTTGTGCCGTCCAGAGTTTTAGTGGATCCTGGAGCATCTCTTAACCTGATGAGTTTACGAACATTAGCATATTTGGACTTTGACATTCAGGAGATCATCCCCGATAAGATGATGTTAAGAGGATTCANGCTACAGGAACATCATGCAATTGAGATTTTACTCAGAAACATGCATGGACCAGTAGCTTTCATGCTCAAGGGACTCACTATCAAAACCTTCAAGAAGCTACTAAAGAAGGCTAGTAGTAGGACTCACCATCAAAACCTTCGAGAAGCTACTAAAGAAAGCTGGTAGCCTTCAAGAAGATATAATATGGATTCCAGCGAAAAGGCAAAAGTAACCAAGGCCTTTGAAAAGAAATCTGGAACAGTCATATCAAAACCTTTGAGAAGCTACTAAAGAAAGCTAGTAGTCTTCAAGAAGATATTAAACATATGTTCTAGCGAAAAGGCAAAAGTAACCAAGGCCTTTGAAAAGAAATCTGGAACAGTTGCAACCATCGATAAAGGCAAGCAACCNGAAGGCAAAAGTAACCAAGGCCTTTGAAAAGAAATCTGGAACAGTTGCAACCATCAATAAAAGTAAGCAACCAATGAAGATATATGCAGAAAACCCTCAGCCACCTGCATCTCAACAAACTCAGAAAAAGACTAGTCAGTCTATTCAACAACCATTTCAGGGAGAAGCGTCTCAAAGAAGAAAGGTATCCTTCGCGAAAANACTATGACTGTTATGGCCGCAATCCAAGGTCAATCGCAAATACCGCAGTCAGCATCTCCAGATGTCAATCAACCAGAAGTTGTACACATTACAGAAGAAGAAGAAGAAGTAACATCAGCCAACAAAGAAGAGCAACCAAGAAAAGATTCTACATCAACAACCATACAAATGGTTCAACAAGTTCGTGATGCCTTAGTACAATCCAAAGGAGGTGCATTAATTCTAAAGGCAAATGGTTGAACAAGTTCGTGACGCCTTAGTACAATTCAAAGGAGCCATCTCAAAGAAGAAAAATATCCTTTGCAGAAAGACGGGCGATATTATGTTCTTTCAAGAATGAAGCTATCTCCAAAATGTTCAAGAGTCTGATAAAAAATCCAGAATTCAAACTTCTAGANTCTTACGACAGTACCGAAAGTGAGGAACCAATCCTTAAGTGCCATGGCACGCCGTTAATAATCAACTTGGAACTTTCCGATAAAGAAGATACATTGGAAGATTCAACAGCAACATCTCAAGAAGAAATCACAGAAATAAATTTAAGGGGCGGAAAAGTGTTACCTCCAAGAACAGCACCAACGAATAAAGGAAAACAAATTGTAAATCAAGAAGAGTTACTTCCACCTCCACCAGTGGAAAAAACAACATGATCAAGATAAAGCCACAAGAACAAATAAAGTGGATTACAACGTGCTAGCACATCTTAGNGTGAATGGACATAGATTGAAAACTTATTATATAGGGGATCAGCATAAATATAATGATGGAATGATGTTGGGTCAACCAAAATGAGCACTGGTTATGTTGGGCTACCGACGTAAGACCAAGCGCTTTGTGGAAGGCAAACCATAGTTATCAGTGTATTTCTGCTTTGATTGTTGTTTTGAGTCTGATTAAGAAATTTGAGGTAGTATTTTTTAATTTATTATGTGCTATTAATGATTTTTATACTTTATTTAGTAACCTAGACATGTTAGAATAAGAATTTGGATGTTAAGTTGGCTGGTGCAAAAATGTACACTGGCGCTTAAGCGCCAGATTTGGTGCTTAAGTGCGGCAGTTTAATCACATGTGCAAAATTCAATTTCTAGAACGTATAACTATAATTTAGTTGGAATAAACGTGTCTTGGCAGTTTCTAGTCGTACCTAGAAGTTATGAGGGGAAATTAGGCCTATAAATAGAAGGGGTTTGTGAAGGAATTTCACCCCGGATTATTATTAGCTCTAAAAGTCTAAGAAAGAGAGAGATTTAGATAAAATGTCTTCATGAGAGATGGATTTGAAGAAAAAGGAAGAAGCCATGAGGAAGAAGTTCATTAGTCAAAGTGCACATGAGATGTATAACGGTTTCTTAGCCGTTAATATTCAAGGGATATCTGAGAAGATCAACAACATGGAGAATACTATATCTGTATTAAAGACTAAAGTGCTTGAATTGCATGCTCATCTAGAACATATTGGGTGGAAACTTATGATGTAATTCAATCATACCAGTTGTGTAAAGGAATCAAATAAGGCAATGTTCATTAAGCAAAAGTGGTTCGAAGATGATAGTTTTAGAGCTCGTCACCACTGTCTGTTTTATCAACTCTATATTCCTGAAGAGACTACTGAAAGATAAGAATTATTTCCTTCTAATGAAGAGTGTCATTAAATTAAGTGTTAGGAATTAGGTGTTTGGAGTCATGGTTTTAAGTAAGTTAGTGTTAATGTCTTGTGTTTAGTGTTTGTGTCACTTATGTGTTTAATTGTAAAATGTGTGTTATGTGTTTTGTACTTAGGAAAATTTTCTCATCCAAGACAATTTGGAGAGAGAACTAAGTGTTAATGTGTGTTAAGTGTTTTATACTTAGGAAAATTTTCTCATCCAAGACTATTTGGAGAGAAGAACTAAGTGTTAAATGTCTACTTAGGAAAATTTTCTCATCCAAGACTATTTGGAGAGAGAACTAAGTTTTAAATGTGTTTGAAAATTTTCTCATCCAAGACTATTTGGAAAGAGAACTAAGTGTTAAATGTGTTTGTACTTGGTTTTGTACTTAGGAAAATTTTCTTATCCAAGACTATTTGGAGAGAGAACTAAGTGTTAAATGTGTTTGTACTTGTTTGTGAATTAATATAAGTTTGTTTTTGTCAAAATTTGTGTTATTTTAGCCTCAAATTGAATTAATTATTATGGAGAATTTTCAGAGAGAAGGGAGTTATAGAAAGTAAAAAATAATAATTTAAGTGTTATGAGACGATTAAGGGGTAGGATAATTGTGCATTTTACTTATAATTAAAAATTTCAAAAATTGTGCACTCACACCTAAGTGCAACATCTCGCGCTTAATTGCAACCAACCTGAGAGGCAGGCGCCTAAGCGCCACTTACCCGCGCTTATGCTTCAGATCACAAAAATTGGTTTGTTAATGGTTAAAAGTGAATTTAAAGCCCAAAAAGATTATTTTTTACACATCCTATCATCTTCCCCAACTTAAAATCGCAATTTTAAGGGCTAGGGCAAGTGTTATTTGAAGATTTCTTGGAGGAATCAAGTGAGATTTGCTAGATCCACGTTCCTTAATGTAAGAGCTTTACTTCTATGAAAAAATTTTGGATTTTCACCATATATTTTGAGTACATTTGGAAGATTTTGAAAATTTACTATTCTTGGTGTAAAGTGAAGAAAAATCTATGGAAATTGCTTGGGAAGTTTAGTTAGTGTTTTTAGAAGTTTACTTTAGTGATTTAAACTTGATTTTTAAATTTATTTTTGGAATTTATCAAATTTGTAGAATGACACCAAGAATGAAAAGGAGTAGAGGAAAAAGCCCATTTGATTAGAGCATGTTTGTCAGTTTGAAAGCTCAAGATCGATATAGTGATGCTCTGCAGTCACGAAAATTGATTCAGGAGCAATCTTTCAAAAGTCCGGGTGGAGAGGTAGAAGACCTGATAGTCCGCCGACAGTGGAACAATTCTGTTGTTTCTCTACCATTGCAGTAATTTCTATTGTAATGGAGTATTACGCAAATCTCCCAGAGGCTGAAGTCGATCGAGTTATGGTTAGAGGAAAGTTGGTACCTTTTACTCAAGAGGTAATCAATTTGTTTTACAATTTACCACCAGAGACTTTATGTTTTTATGCAAATTATACTCCTAATGAGGCAGAGTTAGACAAGATTATTTCATATTTGACTATTGGGAGAGGACTTTGGAAGATAACCAATGAGAAGAGATTAAATTTTCCAACTTCAAAGTTATGTGCACCTTTGAAGGCCTGACACTATTTCATTTCTGCTTTTCTGCTTCCGACCAATAATCTTAGTGAAGTGAGAGGGACAGAACAACGTTGAATTACTATATTCAGGAGGGATAGACCATCAACATAATGGCTTTAATGTATCACACTATCATCAGTTCAGCTGCTGCTGCTACTACTGCAGGTATGGGATTTGCTTCCTTCATATTTTCATTATGCGAGTAGGCTGGAGTGAAGTAAGATAGTTGGGAGAAAGTTCTATTACCTCTAAATCCCTTTACAAAGGTGAATGTGAAGACTTAATCTGAGCATTCAATTTTTTATTGGAAAGGAGGATTTTCCAGAAGTTATGGATTAAAGACGTCTGCTGCATCTACCTCTGCGGCATCTTCATCACGACCATCTACTTCTTGTGCTTCTACATCTAGAGGTGATACCAAGATTTAGGATGAGTTATTGCAGAAGATGATGGACAATATCAATTTTACCGCTGATAAGGTACAAAATTTAAAGTTTTTTGTAGATCATACAAATAGTTATAATAGAAGGAAAAGTGATTATGAAGAGAAATTTCACTCATCTTTGGAGAGTCTGATTAGAGGTGAACCAGGAGTGAAGTTTCCTCCAGATCCTTGATATCCTGATTATGAACCTGCAGAAAAATAGTACCACGATGATTCTGAGGATGAAGAGTAAAGTTGAGAGATTCATTTTATGATTGTAATATGATGTGAACTATGTGGTATGAGCTTGCTACATTTTTATGTGTTGTTTGGACTATGACTTATGTTGTGTTTTGAATTTTTATGTGTTGTTGTTGTTATGATTGTTGTGTAAGATAGTATTTTGTTTTATTTTTAAATTTTAGGGTAGTAGTTGTTGTTTTGTGTTTAGTGTTGTGATTTAGTTAGTTAGAACATAACATAATTTCATATCTGTTATAAAGTAGAAAATCTTGCTAGCTTAGATCTTAAACTTGAAATTCAGAAACTGCTGCCCTGTATTTTTCTTTTATCATGTTAGTGTGTTGTTTGCTTTTATACCCACTGTTTAGAAGTCTATTGAATCTCTACATGTTAAACTAAAAGAAAATGTTAGAAAATTTGATCAAAATTAATTATACTCATGTCTTTAGTTTTATACTTGTATAATTAAGATGTAAAAATTCATGTTAGCATGTTATTTCAATTTTCATTTCCTGCCTATATAATTATCTGATGCTAAACAGTTTAATCTCTTAAAAATTTAAGTTTGGGGGAGATGAAAAATAATTTCAAAACTGAGATTTTATTTGTTCTCAAATGTACTACAAGTGAATTTGATTTTAAAAGAAAAATTGATTTTGTATATGAAGTTATATTAGGGAAGTAAAATTTGATTTTAGAAATGAGTATGAAAATTTAGTTAAATTTTTTAGTAATGAAGACAAGTTAAAATTTTCTTAGTATAGAAAATGATTAATATAAGTGACTATCTTTAGTAAGAAAAAATGTATTTTTGAAAAATTTAGATAATTTAGACTTTTATTTTTAATACTTCAATTTTTTTTATAAAAATGATTTTCAAAACTATTATTATATCTATAAGTAAAAGTATTATATCAAGACTTTACTTTAGAAAAGGAGAAATAGAATTCAAAATCATTAAAGGCCTATCCAGATATAGTAATCCTTGCCTAAAAAAGATAAAGGAAAAAAGAAAAATAAAAATAAAAGAAAAAAAAAAAGAGAAAAGAAAAGAAATGTAAGGGAGGAGAAGCTTGAGGATTAGTGCCTAATCAAAAATTGGTTCTACATTTGATCTTTTTAAAGTATAAGACTTGATAAAATCTTAAGCTTATAAATATAATATAGTAAGTAAAATTACTTTTAATAAAAATTTTTAAGTAGAGAAAATAAAATAACTAAAAACTAAATTTAGAAAACTTACAATATTTCTTAATTAGATAGAAACTAATATTTTCATAGTTCTTAATAATAAAAATTTTCAAACTTTAAGTTCGTCTCATTTACTAATTATTTTTTTGTAAATTGGACTGCTATATTTCTAAATCTAAATTTTAGTAACTCCTAAAGAAACTCATATACATATCATACATATTTTGTTTTTGAATATTGGACAACTTGAGGACAAGTAACATTTTAAGTTTGGGGGATTTTGATACACCTAAAATATATAGTATTTTTAGCAACTCCTAAAGAAACTCATATACATATCATACATATTTAGTTTTTAAAGATTGAAGTTTCACCAGTAACATTTTACGTTTGGAGGATTTTGATACAGCTGAAATATATAGTATTTTTAGACACTTTTTTATACCTATTTTTTAGATATTGCACTTTAATGGAAGGTATTATTGTTTTTTTCTTGCAGATACAAGTAGAAATGGAAAAAAAAATTCAAAGGACTGAAAAGGGATCAAATTTGAAGCAAAAAGATGAAAAATTACACAAAAGAGTTTTGGCGCCTAAGCGCCAGATCCGGTGCTTACGCGCCTGTTAAACAGAGAAGGCCGCAACTAAGCGCCAAGACCCCACGCTTAAGAGCCAGTGTCAGTTACTAGATGAGTAAAATCGGTTTCACAAATTTCAAAGAGGTTTTTGAGGCACCCATTAGCTTAATAGGTGGTTGTAACCACCATGGACGAAAATTATCATGAAAGATCTCTTTGGCAAATACATCAAATTAAGACACATTTTGAAGAGATCCCAAGGCACCTCTTGGAAAACTATAAAAGAAAGAAGATAGGACTTAGGAAAGAGTTTTGAAAATATTGGCAAGTTTTGAAAGTTCTTTTTTGGGGAGTTAGTTTGGAGAGATTTTCAGGAACCACTTTTTATTTACTTTACCCATTTTGTTATTTTTTTTTGAGTGATTGCAAAAGAGAAGAGATTCAAAAGAACTTCAAGAGTTTGGTGGAGGACTTGAGATAAGTTTTTACCTTTTTTTTTAGACTACTTTTGGTTCTAATTTAGACTTATTGTTGGTTTGGCAATGATTTCTTCTTTTAAACTAAAGTGTGATTTTGTTTTCTCCATGGATTCTGAGTAGTTTGACTATGATTTCTTCTTTTAAACTAAAGTGTGGTTTTGTTTTCTCCATGGATTTTGAGTAGTTTTCATGAGACTTTTTGTTGGTTTGACAATGATTTCTTCTTTTAAACTAAAGTGTGGTTTTATTTTCTCCATGGATTTTGATAGCTTTATTTACCTTTCTTCTTAAAATGATAAGTAATTAAGTTTTGGATGGAAGTTGTGGAGAGATCATCTTTAATGTTGGAAGAAGTTATGATGATTTAAATCCATGCACTTCATTTACTTCTTGATTTGACCAATCCAGATGTTAAAATTTATTGTGAGAACATGTAAGAATCGGGCTGGTATTGTCTCAGTCAATAATGATCTTTAATGTTGGAAGAAGTTGTAATGATTTAAATCCATGCACTTCATTTACTTCTTGATTTGGCCAATCCAGATGTTAAATTTTTTTGTAAGAACATGTAAGAACCGTTCTGGTATTGTCTCAGTCAACAATTGGAAAGAATCACATGAGGTTGTATGAGTAAGAATGTAGTTCATATGATTGAGTGCAAATAAATAGGAACAAGTTAAAGCCCCCAACTTAGTTTATTATTTTAGGTTCTGATACGAGAATGTTAGCCCCCAGGTGGACAGAATCGAGGGAACTCTAGAGTGAGAGCTAATATCTTCCCTGCCTAGCCGGTCTTTAGAACTATTCAAACTTTAAATTAGCCAATGTTCTTTATAGCAGCTCTAGTAAGGGTAAAGAATAATATTGCTCCTATTTGGCACAACACAACTTGCATACTTTCACAACAGATTCTTATGCTTATTACTGATTCATGATAAGAAGAAAGATATTTTCATATTAAATACTTTTCTTCTACAAAAGCTTTAGTTATCTTTTTAAGTTGTTACTGTTTCGTTAAATTAGCAAAAGTCCCAAAAATATTTAAATTTTAAATTCCTGCAAAAATTATTTTTAGTTTAAGTAATTATCTTTTTAAAAATANGTACCAGAGGTTAAGATCAATATATGGAATTTCAAGTTGAGTAAAAAGAAGAGTTTTGAATTTCTAATGGTGGGGTACCTCTTCTAATTTTCTAAGACTAGTCAATAGGAAAGTCCTATGGCTAGACCTAGGCTACTAAAGAAGTTTTCTAGACCTCAACCAAAAGTGAGGTCAACACGAGTGTTAACGAGAATCAAGAGTTTTTTTAGGTAAATCTAGAATTGCCTAAGATGTAATTAACTATAGGAGCTTGCTCATATAAGAAAATTAAGAATTCAGAATAGGTGATGAACCTAAATCTTTGGTCTTCAGACCATTTATGTGGTTATCCTTACATGAGATTTTGACATTCTAGAGTCTTCTCTATAACTTTACCTCCCAATACTACTCTTGTTTTTTATCATTTGCCCTTTCCCTTTTTCCTAATTCCTTTAATACTTGAGGATCTTTTAATTAATCCAAAAGATTAAGGTAAATAGGAAAAATAGGGCAATAAGATAGATAAAAAGAGTGGTGACTCCAACTTCCTTATCGATAATAGACACGATGACATGAGGGCACGAACAATAATTGGTGCCGACCGTGAATGACGAGTTCCAGGTGCCATCAGTTGGGATTCTACGCAAGTATACGCATCGTTATCAAGTAATAATGAACTTTCTATTTAAGCCCCAAATATAGATCACACGGGGAAGGTTTAAATTTGAAATGATAAATTTACTAGGAAATTCACAGAAAGTCAATATAAAATTATTGTCACTAAGTTTGAATGTTGACATATTATCAAAACTAAATTATTTAATAAATAATAAAACTGAAATACAAAGTTTAAAAAGTAACTACTAAACTATTAAACTATTAAACTATGTTTATGTGGTGAAAATTTCTTATGTGAAAAAACATCTTTCCCACTACAATGAGTTTTAGAAAAATGAGATCAGATAAGTGGTTCAATTTTGCATTATGCCAAATAGGAGTAGTTTTAATTCTCTACCCTGATATAAGTTATAGAAAATCATTGGCTAATCCCAGGTTTAGTCCCTAAATCTATGGATAGGCTAGGAGGATACTGGCTCCCACTTCCCTTCACCTAAATGAAAACTCTTGCTTTAGTTTTTAAACATTAAGACCGAATTGGGGATTTTAATCTGTCACCTTAAAGGTTTCCCAATTCTACACCCAAAAAAATATATTTTCCTATTTATTTGCACTTAATTCCATGAACGAAGTTCTTCTTCATGGAATCAAATGTGATCCTCACTCTGTTGTAGAACTCATATTCCATTTCCCGGATCATATGTTTTACAACATATTTTAACAATTCAATTGGCCAGATCAAAAAGTAAATTAAGTTCGGAGATGAAAAGTCATTACAATTTATTTTATATTTTAATATTGACACATCCATATTATCTCTTCATTTCACCATATTTCAGAGTAAGGAGAAAGATAAAGTAAACTACTCAGACTTCATGAGAAAGATACAACAAAACATAAAATTCATATATAAAAGAAAGTTCATACAACACTAATAGATAAACAACACTTTTCTAAAAGTCTTTATTAAAGAAAATCCCTTGTAGCCTCTTTTTGGAAATGTAGGAAGAAGAAATCTCTCACTTTTATCCTTCTCTAAAACTCTTAGAGAAGAGTTCACACTTAATCTCACCACAAAACTCTAAATTATAAGAAAAATGGACTCTAAATGGTTGTGGAATGAACAATGGAAGAGTGGGTGATGTGTAGAAGGTTGAATGAAGGAGATGAAATGGCAGGAAGAGCCAGGAAGAGTCCCTTTTTTGATCAATTTTGGCCCCAAATAAAGCCTAGAGTCGGTTCTCCAATAGGTGCCTCCAAAAACTCTTCAAGATGCGTCCAAATTTGTTAAATCTTCTAGAAATTGGGGCTGACCCGATAGTAGCACTATCGGCGCCAGTGTCCCTCAATTTAATTCATCCTCTCTGTCCAACGGCGCATTCGCCGCTACTTCTGGCACCACCAGTGCTGAACAAATTTCAACTTCTTCATTTTTACTCTAAATTTCATCCTTTTTGCTTCCTTTTTTCTTTAAATCATAAAATTCAACAACCTACAAGAAAAAATTAAAATATCTTCCATTAAAGTGCAATATCACAAAAAATGAGTATAAAATATGGGTTTAAAAATACATATATTTTTGGTGTATCAGCCCTCGGGCGAACCAATTTTCATGAGCCGGTACCATCATTGCTTGGTAGAGTTTAAAATGTCGTTGTGCTTCTAGTTTTTTTCCTTCGAGACTTTCCAACTCTTCAAGTTTAAGTTTTGCACTTTCTTCAGCTCTGCTCTGGTTGGTGATGGTGACTCTGAGAGACAGTGTCTGAACCTCCATCGGCAGTACAGCCTCAGACCCCTACACAAGTGCATAGGGTGTACATTGATTGGGAGTTCTGAACATTGTTAGGTAGGTCCATAAAGCTTATAATATTTTATCATGCTATCCTCTTTTATTTTCATTCAATGAGTCCTTTATCATTTGTATGAGCACTTTATTAAAGGCCTCGACCAATCTATTAGCCATGGGATAGTAAATTCTAGAGTACCTCCAGTCCATCCCATGTCTTTTGACGAAGCTGTTGATCATTGTGCTCTTGAAAGCTATCCCGTTGTTGGAAATCACTATATGCGGTACAGTGAAAAGGTAGACGATTTGGCTTTTGAAGAATTGTAGAACATGTTGTGTTGTAACTTCTCGTAATGACATTGCTTCTGCTCAAATAGCGAAGTAATTCGTAGCGGTGAGAATAAATCTATGTCCTATAGAGGATGGAGGGTCTATCAGACCTATTATGTCTGTGCCCCAACACTCGAATTGCCATGAAGCAACTATAGGGAGTAGCACATTCGGAGGTTGATGTTAGATCATTCCATGCACTTAGCAAAGGTGAAACCTTCTGGATGTATCCATGCAGTCAAATATCGTTATTGGCCAATAACACCCGAGTCTTTTAATCTTCATTTTTATTTTCGGCCCTGACTGGTGAGCACCACACAATTTGACATTTACCTCTTTGACAATATTTTATGCTTCTGCTCTGCTCAAACTTCACGGGCACATCTGATCAAATGATCTTCTATAGAGGACGTCACCTAATAGAGCATATGACATGGCTGCTCTTGTGATGTGCTATGCTTCAGACTTATTTTCTAGTAGCTTTCCATTTTGTAAATATTATATGAATGGCTTGTGTGAGTCTTCGTTGATGTAAGCAACTACAATCATCATTCCTTCTTCCTTTCTAAGTTTAGGTAAATTGTCGAAGTCAATCAGAGACAAAACTCGTCGTCCTTGAAACATAATGTCTTTGGAATCCTCCAGGAGACACACCATTTCATTAGGAAGTTTTTCTAGAGCATTGGCATGAGAATTATCTCCTCAAGGAATCCGCCATAGAGTCACATTAGGATATGTTCTAGCAACTTTATCATTTTCTGTTGGTATTCTGCTAGTCTTGGTTTCAAAATCTTGTACTGTCCAAAAACTTGTTGGATGACGAGTTATGAGTTGCCATAGAAGACAATATCTGTTATATCCATTGAGATTGCAAATTTTAAACCAGTGGTCGATGCTTCATATTCTGCTTTGTTGTTTGTGCGCAGCTCTATCAGGTGATAGAAAATCTTAACATGCCCTTATCTGTAGTGATGAAAATCAGACCAATTGTTGTTTTGCATGGTATAACCATTTGAAATACATTTCCTAATGCCTGGCATTGGACGGTTCTATTTGCAGTATCTGCTCATCTGGTAATTCATCATTGAGTGGGAGCCCAGTTAGAAATGGGTGTGCTGCAAGAAAATCTGCTAGATTTTGCCCCTTGATAGCACTGAAGAGAACAAAAGTTATATTGAATTGTAATAAATTCATTGACCATCTTGCTAAACGTCTGAAAGGTGTTGGTCAGGTCATCAAATATTATAATGGATTAACTTTCAAAATAAGGGTAATTTTATGAGAAAGCATGGAAGGTCTAAGATTTTGGGCGGCTGAAATCAAAGCTAGAGAATACTTCTCAATAGGTGGATGCTTTACCTCCGTCAGTATCATACGTTGAATCGAGTAGTAGAGCACATTTTCCTTTCCCTTGTTATTAACTTGAGCCAACAGGGCTTTGATAGAGTCGTCTAAGGTCGCGATATAAAGTATCAACCACCTTCCTGAGATAGGGGCTGCCAAAATAGGAGGTGTCATTAATTATTACTTAACATCCTCAAAGATCAGCTGGTTTTTCTCTCCCTAAACGAATTTGACATCATCTTTAATTAATATCGAGAAGGGCTAACACATAACTGAGAGATTAGAAGTAAAGTGTCGCAGATATGCTAATTTTCCTTGAAAGGAATGTAGTAGTTTCAATGTTTTGGGAGGACGCATTTCAAAGATTGCTTTAATCTTATCTGGATCAATCTCGATTCCTTAATGACAGACAACAAACCATAGAAATTTTTCGGAGGTGATACCGAAGGTGCACTTTAAGGGATTCATCTTGAGATTGTATTGTCATAATCGTTTGAACACGATCCTCAAATCATACAAATGGTCTATTTTCAGTTTTCTTTTTATGACCAAATCATCCATGTAGCACTCAATTTGGTTGTGAATGAGGTCACCAAAGATCTTCATCATAGCTCGTTGATATGTTGCTCTAAAATTATTTAACCCAAATGTCATCACTGTGTAGCAAAATATCCCAATCGGTGTCTTGAAGGCTGTAAGAGCTACATCTTTTGGAGCCATCTTGATTTGGTTTTAACCTGACAATCCATCCATGAAAGAGAAGATCTCATGTGTCGATGTAATGTCCATCATTAATTATAGTATCAGTGATGGAAACTCATCTTTTGGACATGCTTTGTTTAAATACCTGAAGTCGAAACATACACGGATTTGTCCATTTTTCTTCTTAATTGGTACAATATTTGCTAACCATGTGGGTATTACTCTTCTCTAAAAAAGTTAGAATCTATTAATTTCTTTACCTCGATAATGACTTGTTGCTCTATCTCGAGGCACATTCGTCAGACAGCTTGCTTCACAGGGGTAATATCTTTGTCCACCCCGAGTTTATGAACTACAACTTCATTTGACAGTCCTAACATTTCATCATAACTCCATGCGAAGCAATCGTTAAAATCTAACAATAATCCTATCAATTCTTTAGAATCTTCCTCATTGAGTAGAGAACTTATAAAGGTTGGTGGGAACTACCCTCAACCCCGATGTTGATTTCTTTTAATTCATCCACTATTGACTTAATTTCTTAATCAAATGTCGGAGGGGCATTGATCCCGAATTACTATTTATGTGCACAGTATCACAATGTCTTTGACGATATTTTTCACTTATGTTTCCTTATTTTGCAACAAAAACAAAAACTTGATCCTCGAGAAAATCAAAATTTAACTTATATATATATATATATATTGGGATACTACGCAAGTATACATATTGTTATCAAGTAATATAGGACTTTTTTATTAAGCCCCGAATATCAAACCCACAGAAAATTTCGCAATATGCACTATGAATCAACAAACTTTATATTTTAAAAAGACAATTACTTAAACAACAGATATTTTCACAGTAGGTAAAATTTAAATCATTTTAGTATTTTTGATATTTTGATAAAAGAATAAAACTTCTAAAGATAACTTGAGTTTATGTAAAAGAAAAACACTTGATTTGAAAATATCTTTCTCCTTATCATGAGTCAGCAATAAGTATAAGATTTCTGTTGTGGAAGTATGCAAAATATGTTGTGCCTAATAGGAGCAATATTAATCTTTACCCTTAGTAGAGGTGCTATAAAGAACATTGGCTAATTTAAAGTTCGAATAGTTCTGAAGATCGGCTAGGAAGGGAAGATACCAGCTCTCACTCTAGAGTTCTCTATTCCCTCCACCTGGGGGCTAAGATCTCGTATCAGAACCTAAAACAATAAACCAAGTTGGGATCTTTAATATGTCACTATAAATTCTTCTAACTCTACACCCTTCAAAGATTATTTTTCTTTTTATTTGCACTCAATCATATGAATTATATTCTCATTCGTACAACCTCATGTGATGCTTTCCAATTGTTGCCTAAGAAAATACTAGCCCGGTTCTTACATGTTCTCACAACAAATTTTAAAATTTAGATGGGCCAGATCAAGAAGTAAATGAAGTGCATGGAATGAAATCATCAAAACTTCTTCCAACATTAGAGATAAATACTCTCAATAATTTCTATCCAACATTTTAATTACTTATTATTTTAAGGAGAAAGATAAGAAAAACTACTCAGAATTTATGGAGAAAAGAAACCCACACTTTAGTTTAAAAGTAGAAATCATCGTTAAACCAACAAGAAGTCTCGATTAAGACCAAAATTAGTTCAAAATAAAAGATAAAAACTTATATCAAATCCTCCACCAAACTCTTGAAGTTCCTTTGAAATTCTTCTCTTCTACAACACTCTTGACTCTCACAATAAAACTAAAAACAAAAAGGATAAAGTAAATTTATGATACCTGAAAATCTCTCAAAACATTCCTCTCAAAACTCCCCCATTTTAAAAAGTTTTCAGGACCCTTCAAAAAGTCTCAACTTTCTTCTTTTATAGATCTCCAAGAGTTGCCTTGGTAACTTTTTAAATTGTGACCAAAGGATGCCTCATTTCACAAGTCTTTTAATCATATTTTTATTTCTAGTGGTCATAACAACCCTTTTTAGCCAATAGATGCCTCAAATGTCTCTTCAAAATTTGGTAAAAATAAACCCTTAAATAACTACCTCTCGCTCGTAAGCGCGCGACCTCCAGTGCTTAGGCATGGCCTTCTCTATTTCACCAGCCCTTAAGCGCCAAATTTGGTGCTTAGGCGCCAAAACTCTTTTGCACCATTTTCACATTTTTGCTCTAAATTTGATTCTTTTTCACTCATTTTATCATTTTTCATCTTTTTACTTATACCTGAAAGAAAAACACACAAATACGCTCCATTAAAATGCAATATCTAAAAAATAGGTATAAAAATATGTCTAAAAACACTATATATTTTAGGTGTATCAAAATCCGCCAAACTTAAAATGTTACTTGTCCTCAAGTGACACTTCAATCTTTAAATGCCAAATAAGTATAATATGTATATGAGTTTCTTTAGGAGTTACTAAAATTTAGATTTAGAAATATAGTTGTCCAATTTAGAAAAAAAAATATTTAGTAAATGAGACCAACTTAAAGTTTAGAAATTTTAGTGTTAAGAAATATGAAAATATGAGTTCCTATCTAATTATAGAATATTATAGATGTCCCAAATTTAGAATTTAGTAATTTTATTATCACTACTTAAGACATTTATATTAAGAATAATTTTACTTACTATATTATATCCCTAAGCTAAATAGTTTCTCAAGTCTTATACTTTAAAAAGATCAGATGTTGAACCAATTTTTGATTAGGCACTAATCCTCAAGCTTCTCCTCCTTTACATTTTTTTTCTTTTTCTTTTTTCCTTTTCTTTCTTATTTTCTTTTTCTTTTTCTTTTTTAATCTTTTTTTCGCAAGGATTACTATATCTGGATAGGCCTTTAATGGTTTTGAATTCCACTTCTCTTTTCCTAAAGCAAAGAGTTGATATTAATCTTTTACTTATAAATATAATAATAGTTTTAAAAATTATTTTTAATAAAATAAATTTAACTATTAAAAACAAAAACCTAAATTTCTAAATATCTCAAAAATATATATTTTCTTACTATAGATAGTTACATTATATTTAGCATTTTCTACACTAAAATTTTTTAACTGAAAGTTTTTCTTCATTACATAACTTTAACTAAATTTTCTTACTCATTTCTATAATCAAATTTTACTTCCCTTATATAAATTCATATAGATGATCATTTTCTTTTTTAAATCAAATTCACTTGTAGCACATTTGAGAATAAATAAAATTCAAGTTTTGAAAATATTTTTCATCCCCCCCCCCCCACAAAATTAATTTTTTAGCAAGATTAGACAATTTAGCAACAAATATATATAAGCTGGAAATGAAAATTGAAATAACATGCTTACAAAAATTTTTATACCCTAAATATATAAGTATAAAACTAAAAACAAGAGTAAAATAAATTTTTGATCATTTTCATTTTAATTCAACATGGAGAGATTCTTTAAACTTCTAAGTAGTGGGTACAAACATAAAAACTAACAAACACACTAACTTTAAATTGACAATCTCAACATAAAAATAGACATACTAACATGATAAAAGAAAAATAAAGGGTAGCAGTTTTCTGAAGTTAAAGTTTAAAACTGAAGTTAGCAAGATTTTCAACTTTTCATAAGACATATGAATAAGTTCAATCCTAACTAACTAAAACACAATAATCAACACACAACAACAATTACTACTACAGAATTAAAAAAAGCTACTAATAAAACATAAACATCACAATAACAATTAAACAAAAGTCTAACACATCACAAAGTCCAAAAAAGTACATAAATGCAAATGTATCAAGTCCTAACCACGTAGTCAACCACATATTACAAACATAAAAATAAATCAGTCCTCCTCCTCATCATCATCAGAATCACCGCTATTCCATACATCTACAGGCTCATAATCAGGGTATCTAGGATATGAAGGAAATTCCAATCCTTGGTTACCACTAATGAAGGCTTTCTAAAGAAGAATGAAATTTCTCCTCATAATCACTTTTCCTTCTATTGTACCCATCAATATGATATGCAAAGCTTTCTAAATTTCGTACCTTATATGCGGTATTGTTGATATTGTCCATCATCCTCTACAATAATTGATTTTGAGTTCAATAGACTCAACTCTAGAAGTAGAAGCTTGCGAGGTAGATTTTTTTAGATGTAAAAGCATCACACGTCGATATTCCATAACTCTGTGAAAAATCCTCCTCTCTAGACAAAAATAGAATGCTCCGAATACGACTTCACATTTACACTTGTGATTGGCTTCAGAGGCAATAATACTTCTTCCCAGCTATCATATCTCACTCCACCCTGCTCACACAAAGAAAAGATTATGGAAGCAAATCCCAGACCTGCAGTAGCAGTGGCAGTGGCAGAACTGATGATAGTCTGACATATCAAAGCTCCAATATTCATGAGCTTTCCTTTCTGAATACAATAGTTCAACTTTGCTCTCTCCCTCATAAATTCATTGAGATGGTTGGTTGGTAACAAAACAACTGAAATAAAGTAGTGCCACGCCTTCGATGGTGCACTTAACTTTGAAGTGGAAAAGTTGACTCTCCTCTCATTTATAATTTCTAGAGTCCCCTTCCAATAGTCAAATATGAAATAATCTCATCCAGTTTCATCATCTCAGTAAGACTATAATTCACAAAAAAAAACACAAAGTATCAGGTGGTAAATGGTAAAACATATTGATTACCTCTAGTGAAAAAGGTACAAATTTCCCTCTAACCATGACTCAACCCTCTTCTGCCTCAAAGAGGTTTACATAGAACTCCCAAACTACAGAAATAATAGCCGCAATAGAAAAACCAAAGAATCGTTCCAATTGTCGGCGAATGATCAAATCTTCTACGGATCCACCTGGGATTTTGTAACAACACTCAGAACTTAACCTTCATGACTGTAGAGCATCACTATACCTGTTCCAAGCTTTTGAAATCACAAACTTGCTTGAATGAAAGTGGATCTTTTCTTTACTCCTCTTCATTCTTGGGGCCATTCCACAAACTTCAAAAAATTCCACAATAACTTCGAAAATCAAGTCTAATCTACTAAACTTAACTCCTATAAGTATAAACTACACATTCTATGCAATTTTCATATATTTTTTCCTCATTTTTCATCATGAATAGTGATTTTTGGGTTTCTCCAAAATGTACTCAAAATACATGGTGAAAATCCTAAATTTTACATGGAAGTGAAGCTCTTACCTTAAGAAATCCAAATCTATCAAATTTTGCTCAAATCCACCAATAAATATTTAAGAAAAGGCTTGCCTAGACTTCAAAATCGCAAACTTGAGAGGAAGAAGGTGATGAAGAGAGTAAAAATGGTGATTTTTGGGTTTTTTTTTACCTTTAACCATTTGCAAATCGGTTCTCCTGAACCAGTGCTTAAGTGCGGATAAGCAGCGCTTAGGTGCCTGCCTCTCGGGTTAAATCACACTTAAGCGCGAGAATGTGGCGCTTAGGCACCAATGCACAATTTTTTATAATTTTGAATTTAAGTAAAATGCCTTGTTAGCCTAATTATACCACCCCTAAATGGTCTTATAACACTTAAATGACTATTTTCCACTCTTTGTACTCTTCTCTTTCTTAAAATTCTCCAATATAACTAATTCGATTCGAGGCTAAAATAACACAAAATTTTCACACAAACCAACACTGATATTCATTTACGAACTAGTACAAGTACAGGTAACACTCAATTCTCAATCCAAATAGTGTCGGAGGAGAAACTTTTCCTAAATACAAACACTTAACAAACATTCACAATTAAACATATAATAAACATAACCTCCGAAAATAATATTTAACACTAACACATAAAAAACAACGACTCCTAAAAAATAAACTTTAACACAGAACTTAATTACATTCTTCATTTGTTGGAACAAATTTTGGTCTTTCATTAATCTCTCCTTGGGCATTCAGAATATAGAGTTGATAAATTAGACGGTGGTAATGAGCTCTAATACAATCTTATTCAATCCATTCTGCTTAAGATACATTGCCTTATCCGGTTCTTCTATAACTAGTGTGACTAAATTGCATTTTCAATTGCCATCCAATATGCTCTAGATGTGCCTTAAATTCATTTAGCTTTGTCTCAAGTAAACTCACGCAAGCCTCAATTTTGTTGATCTTTTACACTTTTACTTCAATACTAATGGCTAAGAAACTGTTATACATCTTTTGTACACTTTGACTAATGAATTTCTTCCTCATGGCCTCTTCCTTTTTCTTTAAATCCATCTCCCATGAAGACATTTTCTCTAAATCTCTCTTTCTCGAAGAATTTAGGGCTAAAAATATTTTTTGGGTGAAGTTCCATCACAAAACCCTTCTATTTATAGGCCTAAATCCTTCCTATAACTTCTAGGCACGTCCTAAAACTGCCTTGACATGTTTTAGTCATCTAGTTGGTGGTTAAAACTTCTAGAACTTTAATTTCTCACATGGTTTTTAACTTTCGTACTTAAGCGCCAAATATTGGCACTTAAGCATCAGTGCTCAATTTTGCACCAGTCAACTTAACATATAAGTTCTCATTTAAGCATGTCTAGATCACTAAATAAAGTCTTAAAATCAATACTAACACATAATAGCTTCAAAAATACTACCCCAAATTTTCTTAATCACACACAAACAACATTCAAAACAAAACACACTGATAACTATGGGTTGCCTCCTACGAAGCGCTTGGTTTAACATCATCAGCCTGACGTAACCAGTGCTTACTTTCATTGACCCAACATCATTCGATCATTAAATTTACATTGATCCCATATAAAACATGGTTTTAGTCTATCACCATTCACTTTAAATACTTTCTTAGTTTTAGGATCTTTAATATCTACAGCTCCATAAGGATAAACTCTTATCACAACAAATGGGCCCATCCACTTGGACTTAAGTTTGCATGGAAATAATCTTAACCTTGCATTATATAGCAAAACTTATTGCCCTGACTGATAATTTTTGGTAAGAATCCTTCAATGATGGCACATTTTCATCTTTTCTTTGTAAAACCTTGCATTATATAGCAAAACTTATTGCCCTGACTGATAATTTTTAGTAAGAATCCTTCAATGATGGCACATTTTCATCTTTTCTTTGTAAATCTTAGCACTCTCATAAGATTCAA
The DNA here is from genome assembly GCA_002079205.1 of Phalaenopsis hybrid cultivar. Classification (NCBI taxonomy): domain Eukaryota; kingdom Viridiplantae; phylum Streptophyta; class Magnoliopsida; order Asparagales; family Orchidaceae; genus Phalaenopsis; species Phalaenopsis hybrid cultivar. The sequence continues at coordinate 159,993 of JXCR01139182.1, forward strand.
TCTTTCTCTTTAAGCTCATTTAATTGCAATAATCTTTTCTCACCAGCATCTTTCAAAATATAATTGAACTCTTTAATTGCCCAATATTCTTTATGCTCAAGTTCAACTGGTAAGTGACAAGCTTTCCCAAATATTAGCCAATATGGGGACATTCCTATATGAGTTCTCGATGAAGTCCAATAAGCCCACAAAGCATAGTCAAGTTTGACTGACCAATCCATTTTTGTTGGATTCACATATTCATAATTCCACAAACCATAGTCAAGTTTGACTGACCAATCCATTTTTGTTGGATTCACAGATTTTTCCATAATTCTTAGCCCACAAAGCATGGTCAAGTTTGACTGACCAATCCATTTTTGTTGGATTCACAGATTTTTCCATAATTCTTTTAATTTCCTGATTGGATATTTCAACCAAACCACTTGTCTGAGTATGACAAGCAGTAGCAATTCGATGGTTTATATTATATTTCTTTAATAATTTATCCATTATGGCATTTATGAAATGACTTCCCCCATCAATTTTGATCACTCTTGGCTTTCATATCTACAAAATATATTTGTTTTTAAAATATTTGCAACACCTTGAGCATCACGTCGAGGTAAAGCAATAGCTTCTATCCATTTGGATACATAGTCCACTGCTAACAGTATATATACATTTCTGAAAGATGGTATAAATGGTCTCATGAAATCTAATCCCCAAACATCAAATATTTCAACTTCTAGTATATAATTGAGGGACATCTCATTCTTTAGATATTGCCTACACTTTGACATCTATCATAAGTTTTGATATAAACATTAACATCTCTAAAAATTGTAGGCCAATATTCGTTGACAATTATCATAAGTTTTAATATAAGCATTAACATCTCTAAAGATAGTAGGCAAATAAAATCCAGATTGTAAAATTTTGTATGATGTTTTATCAACACTAAAATGACCCCCAAAATCAGAATTATGACATTTTTTGGATAATTTCACAAGTTTCTTCTAAAGGTACACATCTTGGAATAATCAGATCATATCCTTATTTATATAAAAATGGGTCATCCCAAAAATAAGTCATAGCATCAGAAATAAGTCGTAGCTTAAGAAATTTCCACTTTTGTTGCTATGTCATTCCATAGGGTATAATATCACTAATTATAAAGTTCACAATGTCAACATACCATGAAACACGCCACTAAATAATACTGAACAATTTTTCATCTGGAAAATGTTCATTAATTTCTTTTTCAAAATAGAGTGATTTTTCCAACTCAAGTCTGAACAAATGATCAACAATTTGATTTTCAGTCCCCTTCTGATCTACTATTATAAAATCAAACTCTTGTAAAAGAAGAATCCATCTTATAAGTCTTGGTTTAATAACCTTTATTTTCATTAAGAACGTAATAGCAGAATGATCTGCATGTACTACGCAATGAGTTCCATATAAATATGATCTAAATTTATCAAAGTCATATATTATTACTAATAACTCTTTTTGAGTTATTGTATAATTAATTTGGGTTTCTTTAAGAGTTTTACTAGCATAGTAAATTACTTTGAAAATTTTATCATATCTTTGTCCTAAAACTGCTCCAATAGCATAGTCACTACAATCAAACATCAGTTCAAAACGCTTTCCCCAATCTGGTGAAACTATGATTGGTGCAGTGACAAATTTTTCTTTTAATAACTCAAAAGGTTTTGGGTATTCTTTATCAAAATTGAAAATTACATCATTATTTAGTAAATGGTATAAAGGCTTATCAATTTTTGAAAAGTATCTAATATATCATCTGTAGAATCAAACATGTCCTAAAAACTCCTAATTTCCTTGACATTTGTTGGGTAAGGTAAATTAGCGATCACTTGAATTTTAATAGGATCTACTTCTATACCGTTTTATGATATTTAATGTTCTAATTCAATTCCTCTTGCTACCATAAATTGGCATTTTTCCCAATTAAGGAATAAATTTGTTTCTTCACAGCGCTTAAGAACTTTTGATAAATGTTCTAAACATGAGTCAAATGAAAAAACATTGAAAAATCATCCATAAAGACTTCAATCCCTTTCTCAATTAAATCAAAAAAAATTGCCAGCATACATCTTTGAAATCTAGTAGGGTCATTATATAAACCAAAGGGCATTCTTCTAAAAGAAAATGTACCATAAGGACTGATAAAAGTTGTTTTCTCTTAATCCTCAAGAGTTATTTTTATTTGGTGATAACTAGTATATCCAACCAAAAAAAATATTTATGCCCTGCTAGTCTATCCAACATTTGATCTAAAAAAATGATCCTTTCTGGAAGAAAGATTTAATTTTCTTTAATAAATGCATATTCGCCACCCTGTGACTTATCTAGTAGGTACTAACTCATTATGTTCATTCACAGTCACGATTACTCCTCCTTGCTTAAGAATGCTCTGAATTGGACTAACCCATGCACTATATGAAATAGGGTAGACAATTCTAACATTTAACCACTTTAAAATTTCTTTTTTTACAACTTCTTTCATAACAAGATTCAGTCTCCTTTGAGGATCAACTCTGGGTTTGCAGTTCTCTTCCATATGAATTCTATGCAAAGATATTAAAGGATTGATTTCTTTTTATATCAACAATTGTCATTCCAAAAGATTTCTTAATTTTTTTTCAAAATTTTCATCAATCATTCTTCTTCTTCCATCGTTAACTTTAAGAAAATTATAACTGGTAAAGTAGAGGAATCACCTAAAAGGCATATTTTATATGATCAAGAAGTAGCTTCAACTCAAGTTCGGGAGGTTTTTCAATTGATGGATAAAATGATTTATCTTTTCTAATCGTATCCAAAATTTCAAAACTTTCTCAAACATAGTATGAATCTTCCCTAAAAAGATCTTCACATTGATCTAATTCCTCTTCTTGCTCGTGTTCCAAATCTTTTACTTCAATTTTTTTTTTGATAATTAGTTTTAAAATGGCATTCACTCAGATATCTTATAACATACATTCAATAGAATTCATGATCTTTACCTTTTGCAAGATACTTCATTGATCTTGAAATGTTAAAAGTAATAGATCGATCATTGACGTGCATTGTTAATTCCCCTTTCTGCACATCTATCGTAGCTCTTCCTGCGGCTAGGAAAGGTCTCCCTAAAATGATAGGTATCTCTTTATCTTCCTCCATATCTAGCAAAATGAAATCAACATGGAAGATAAATTGATCCACTTTCACTAGGACCTCTTCTATAACTTCTTTAGAGTACGTTATCGAATGATCTGCTAACTATAGAGTTACAGTAGTAGGGGTTATTTCTCCTAATACCAATATTTCAAATATTGATAATGACATAAGGTTAATGCTTGCACCTAAATCACATAAAGCATTCCCATAAAATCTGTCTCCTATCGCACATGGAACTGTAAAGCTACTAGAATCTTCAAGCTTTTCACGAAGCATTTTCTGAATTATAGCACTTCACTCTTCACTAAGTGCAACGGTCTCATTATCTCGAAACTTCCTTTTCCTATTGAGAATATCCTTCAGAAAATTTACATAGCTTGACATCTGTTCTAAGGTTTCAGCAAATGAAATATTAATTGTAAGCTTCTTAAAAATTTTCATAAATTTTGAAAATTGCACATCCAACTTCTGTTGATGTAGTCTCTGAGGAAATGGAGGTGGTGGTTTTTCTAAATCAATTTCAGTGGAGAAATTGGTCTTTTAGTATTTTTTTGGAGCGTCTTTTTTGATTCTTCAATTTCTTCTCTCATACTTCAGTTTCTTTTTGAACGGCTTTTACTTGTTGTTTATTGTGGTCTTTTGGATTTGTTTCAGTATTGCTATGAAGTGTTCCTTGGGATCAATTACTTAATGAATTTGCAATTTCTCTAAGTTTATTGTCAATATTTCTCATTGTACCTCCTTGACTTTGTAACTGATTTCCCATTTGTAACACCACTTCTTCTATATAAAACTTCTTCTCCTTAAATTGTGGTTTACTGTTGAAACCTGGATGATAAGTAGATCTATATTTATTATTCCCTTGGTTGTTCCAATTTCCTAATGGATTTACTTGATTGTCCCCCCATTGTTGATTATTACCACCTGTAGTATTATTCCAATTAAAGTTGGGATGGTTCTTCCAACATAGGTAATAATAATTTGAATATAGGTTATTCTACTTGTTATTTATGGCATTCAAAGTTTCTAATGATGCTTGAGAATCTACCATTACTTATTATTTATGGCATTCAAAGTTTTTAATGATGCTTGAGAATCTACCATTTGGCCTAATGATTTGTTATTTATGGCATTCAAAGTTTCTAATGATTCTTGAGAATCTACCATTTGGCCTAATGAATTTTCTTCAATCATTGAAGTTGGTTGAGAAAAATTCTTTCCAAATTTGGCTAACTTCCTTGAAATTGCAGCAACTTGATTTTCTAATATATTAAATGCATCAGATTCATGAATATTGGCTACTTTCTTTGGATTCACCCTCTCAGAAGGCCATTGAAATTTATTGGTAGCCATTTCTTTAATTAAAGCATAAGCATCATAAAATTATTTTGACATCAATGAGCCACCAACAGCGGCATCAATAATAAATCTAAGAGACCAAACTAATATATTATAAAAAGTTTAAATTATTAACCAATCTGGTATAACATGGTGTGGACACTTTCTTAAGTGTTCTTTAAATCAATGTCATGCTTCATAAATAGATTCCCCTTCAAACTGATTAAAAGATGTAATATCATTTCTAAGCTTCGCAGTTTCTTATGGTGGAAAATATTTAGCAAGGAATTTTTGTGCTAAATCACCCCAAGTTCTTGTTTTTGATGGTGGAAGAGATTTGGCAAGGAATGTTTTTGCTAAATCACCCTAAGTTCTGATAAATCTAGGTGCTAACAAATTCAACCACATCCTAGTTTCATCCCTCAGTGAGAAATGAAAAACCTAAGTCTTATGGCATCATATGATACACCATCATATTTAAATGTAGCACACAATTTTAGAAAATTGGTAAGATGTAAATTTGGATCTTCAGTTGGCGATCCCCCAAACTAATTAATTGATACCATTTTGATAATAGTAGGTTTAAGTTTAAATAAATTATTCACTACAGTAGGTTTTTCGATACTACAATGAAGTTCATCTACAATAGAGTTAACATAATCTCGTAAAGGTCTAAATTCTTGATGAATTACAACATTTTGATCATTTTGGTTTGCCATTTCTGTAATTTTTTTAGATTTTTCAAAATTTTTAATTCTTTTTGTTTTTTCTAATTTTCTTCACAGCTCTCTCTAATTCAGAATAGTAGCGCACTAGTCTATCAGACTGTGAACTACACATACACTAAAATAAAATAAAATAAAACACATTTAAAACACTATAATAATATATTCCTACAAGAATTATTAAAGTTTAAATAAAACTTTCTAACATAGAAAATAGCTTTCAATTAATATTTGAATTCTCAGGCAACGGTGAAAAAAACTTAAAAACTTGATCCTGACTTACTATTTATGTGCACAGTTTAACAATGTCTTTGATTATATTTTTAACTTATGTTACCTTACTTTACAACAGAACAAAAAACTTGATCTTGGAGTAAATAAGAATTTAATTTTTTAATTTATAAATATATATTGGGATACTATGCAAGCATACGTTTCATTATCAAATAATATAGTACTTTTTGATTAAGCTCTGAATATCGAACGCACAGGGAATTTTACAATATGCACTATGAATCAACAAACTTTCTATTTTAAAAAGAAAATTACTTAAACTATAGATATTTTCACAGTAGGTAAAATTCAAATCTTTTTGGTATTTTTGATATTTTGACAACTAATAAAACTTATTTTGACAAATAATAAAACTTATAAAGATAACTTGGGTTTATATAAAAAAAAAACAATTGATATGAAAACATCTTTCTTCTTATCATGAGTCGGTAATAAGTATATGATTTTTATTGTGGAGGTATGCAAAATGCGTTGTGATCAATAGGAGCAATATTATTATTTACCCTTACTAGAGATGATATAAAGAACATTGACTAATTTAAAGTTTGAATAGTTCTGAAAATCGGCTAGGCAGGGAAGATACCAGCTCTCACTCTAGAGTTCCCTCAATTCCCTCCATCTGGAGGCTAACATCTCGTATGAGAACCTAAAATAATATACCAAGTTGGGGGCTTTAACCTATCACTTTAAAGTCCTTTAACTCCACAAAATTCAAAGATTGTTTCTCTATTTTATTTGCACTCAATCATATGAATTACATTCTCATTCATACAACCTCTTGTGATTCTTTCTAATAGTTGACTGAGACAATACCAGCCCGGTTCTTACATGTTCTCACAACAAATTTTAACATCTACAGGGTCCAGATCAAGAAGTAAATTAAGTGCATGGAATTAAATCATCACAACTTCTTCCAACATTAAAGATCAATACTCTCCACAACTTCCATCCAACACTTTAATTAGTTATCATTTTAACGATAAAGATAAACAAAACTACCCAAAATTCATGAAGAAAACAAAACCACACTTTAATGTAAAAGTAGAAATCATTGTCAAACCAGCAAGACGTCTCGATTAAAACCAAAAGTAGTTCAAAAATAAAAGATAAAAACTTATCTCAAATCCTCCACGAAAATCTTGAATTTCCTTTAAATCTCTTCTCTTTTACAACACTCTTGACTCTCACAATAAAACTAAAAACAAAAGGATAAAGTAAATTTTTGGTGCCTGAAAATCTTTCAAAATGTTCCTATCAAATCTCTCTCTTTTTAAGCACTTTTCAGGACCCTTCAAAAAGTCTCAACTTTCTTCTTTTATAATTTTCCAAGAGGTGCCTTGGTAACTCTTCAAAATGTTTACAAATTAGATGTATTCTCCAAAGGATGCCTCCTTTCATAAGTCTTTTAATCATATTTTAATTTCTAGTGGTCATAACCACCCTATTTAGCTAATAGATGCCTCAAATGTCTCTTGAAAATTCTGTAAAATGAATTAAACTGTCAAATAATCACTTCTGCTGCAAAAGCGCGGGGCCTCCGGCGCTTAGGCGTGGCCATCTCTGTTTCACCGACGCTTAGGTGCCAAAACTCTTTTGCACCATTTTCACATTTTTGCGGCAAATTTGATCCTTTTTCACTCTTTTTAGCATTTTTCATTTTTTTTACTTGTACTTAAAAGAGAAAACACCCAAATAACTTCATTTAAAGCGCAATATCTAAAAAATAGGTATAAAAAGGTGTCTAAAAACACTATATATTTTAGGTGTATCAGTCATCACCTATCAACTGATCCTGAGAGTCATCCTCTACTTCAAGGCAATCCTCTTCCAATTTTCTAGTAATAACCATGTAAAATTTAGAGTCATCAACTTGTCCTAAAGTACCAAATCTGAGACCTATCGAGATAGGACTTCCAATTTTAACATTTCATTATTTTTCAAAATGTTGTAGCTTATCATTTGACATCTGTTTTGAAACATATCCCTATTGAATTAAATTTTGTACACAAAGAGCAAAGTAATCAAAAGGTAATTTCATTAATACAATAGAAACTTCTTCTAAATTTACATGATTTTCAGAACTAGTAGAAGGGGAGCACGATAAAACTTGATCGACTTTAAACCAATGTTATAGACTTCCTTGACCTTAAAACTCTCGACCTTTTGGAGGTGGTTTGGAGTAAAGGTCATGTCATTCACATAGTGGTTTATTTGATCATCGATTGACTCATATTCATCTTTCTCCACATCTTCCATGGAAATTTCATATTGAGGTCAATTCTGTTTTATCATCATCCTTTCTTCTTCGGAGCTTTCTTCATAAGAACTTCCTTCCATGTCAATGTTGATGCACAGAGTAGTAGAAACTCTTCCATTTTGTTGTGAATAAATGGAGGTAGATCGCTTAAGTGGAGTTCAATGGCCTCTTCTTAATGATTCTTCTGAATCTTATACTTCATTTCCCACAATTTTATGGGAAAATACATTCTTCTTTGGAGGTGCATAGTAGGCGGCGTCTTCATTAATGCCCACTTCATGAACTGAAAATGGCTGTAAATCTCCCTTGATGCAATGTTCTTGTCCTTCCTTAAAATATTTGATGCTTTGGTGCAAAGACGATGGAACCATGTTATGCTTGTGAATCAATGGTCATCCAAGTAAAGCATTGAAAGAGTTCTCTGCATCGATGATGTGGAATTTTGCGGTTGTTACTAGTTCTCCAAATTTCATTTATATTGTAATCAATCCAAAGCTCTTTCTCCCTTCGGGTTAAGTCCTCTTAATATCATTTTATCAGCTATATGATCTCAAGCCTCAATGTCCGTAGACTCATTAAGTTGAGTGATGCTACAAGATCTACCAAAACACTGGACAATACAAATCTGTCGATGTTAACAGAGATGTAGAGCAGTCGGTTATGGTCATTGGTACCGAGCATTAAATCTTCATCTGAGAAGGTTATCCCAGGTTGTTACCTTAAAAAATAAACTTCGTCCGAGGATGTGCTGACCAACAGAGCTAAGCAAATCTTTGGCTCTATCAAGGCTGTAAACAGAGACTCCATCATCTCCTTTGACAGGATCAGAGCATCGTAAATGCCTAGTTTAGCCGGTAACCTCCTAAGATGAACAAGCACATTATAATCCACTTTATATAATCCTCCAATCGTTACTTGATTATGTTGTTCTTCCACTAGTGGAGGTGGAGGTAACACTTCTTGAGTTACTATCAGTTTTCCTTTATCCGCTAGAGCAGACCTTGACGGTAACAGTCCCACTCCTTAGATTTATTTCTGTGATTTATTCTTGAGGAGATGTTGAAGGAAAATTTTTTAGTGTCTCTTCTTCTTCATTGGAGAGATCTAAGTTGATAGCAAGTGGTGCACCGTGACACTTGAGGACTAGTTCCTCACTCTTGATGCTATCATAACCGGTATTTTTTATGTCTTCATCATTCTCGTTAATGAATTCATCAGACTTAAGTATCATTCAAGGATTTGTTTTGGAATTAAGCTCAGAGTTAGATTGAGCATAGTCAGTTATGCTATCACTTGAAATAGTTAAAACGTAGCCGGAATCATAATCATTATATTCATAATACCCCAGCGGAGCAAAAAGATAAACATACATGGTCAGGAGTTTGAGGATTTTCTTCCTCAAATCTAAGACAACTAATCTAACAGAGGCAGCCCCTATCTTACCTCCTACACTATTGGTCTTCAAGGCATCATTATTCTCTTTTTCTTCTGGTTATGATGGTTTATCTAGTAAAATCTTCATCTTGGGCTGAGCAGGCTGTAGAATCTGAATGACTGCCTGAGCAGGCTATAAAATCTGAATGGCTGCCTCAGCTAAAGTAGTCTGAATCTGATTCAGTATCTTCTTAGATGATTAGCTCCAAGCTATACTCCATCCATTCTTTTATGAATATGGATCTATCAAAGTGATTGGCTCAGCCGAAATTATATTTACCTAACCTTTTTCAGGTTCTTTCAAATATTCCTTCAGGATTGTTATGTTTCCTTGTTCAAAATTCCTTTCGAGCCAATTCTTGAAAATGAGACATTCCTCTATAGTATGTCCAAGAAATCTATAGTATTGTCAACTTCCTTAGGTTTCCATAGATCAGGCAATCTAAATCCAGGCTTCTTCATTATACTTCTGAACATTTTGGGTACTACTTCATCTTTTAAGGAATATTACATTCTCTTTTAACCCAAAAGGGAACCCTTCTTATTCTCTATTAAGTGTGGTCCTCCTTGGTGTGACTGCTGGCTAGGTTGGCCATGCTGTTGTGTCTGTTGTTGCTAGCTATGCTGTGATGACGACTGTGAATTTTGATGAAAATACTCCACTTGAATCTTCATTGGTTGCTTTCCCTTATCCACTGTTGCCACTATTCTGGACTTCTTCTCGAATAACCTGGTTGTCCTAGACTTCTCGGCCTTTTCATGAGAATCCATATTTTTGACTTCTTCTTGCAGATTGCTAGCTTTGAGTAGCTTCTCGAAGGACTTGATAGTGAGTCCATTAAGCATGAAAGATATCACCCTTTGGATGCTTTTGAGTATAATCTTAAGTGCATGATGTTCTTGTAGCTGAGGTTCACATTTCATTCTAAGGTTTCTCCACCTTAATATATAATCCACTAAAGTCATGTTAAGCTTTTGCCTTTCTATAATGAGATCTCCAATAGAAACAAGATGATGTGCTTCAAAAAATATCTTTACAAACAGTTGCTCTAATTTGGATAACGTCTTTACTAATCCATGGAGCAATTTGACATGCTAATCAAATGTTATGCCTGATAGGCTATCGACAAACTGACGAAAAAGCAAGGCTTCATTACTTACAGTATTGTCACAACTGGCTCATAAATGTGCTATATGCTGTCTGGGATTTATAGTCCTGTCAAATATCTTAAAGTTTGGTGACACAAAACCCTTAGGGTAGGGTTTGTCATAGAACTCCTCTGGATAGGATCTACCCTTTAAAATCAATGCACCACCCTTAGATTCGGCAAAGGCCTCCCAAAATTGTTTGACTATTTGTTTAAATTTCTTTTCTGGTATGGCGCTTTGGATAAAGTTCTTCTTTTGTTGATCATCCTTGTTAGACGAGGCAACTTCCCTCCTTTTAACGGTGATGTGTATAATTTATGGCTAGTTGACTTATGAAGAAGCTAACAGTTGTGGTTATAACAGTTCATTAATTGTAGCCGTGATAGCCATGGTAGTGGCCATCTCTTCCATTCTTTTCTCAATATGATTGATTTGCTCATCCCTTAGTAGAATAGCTCTACGCAGATCATCTATGGCATTCCCTTCAATGAGAGGTTGGGTGTCACGTACAGATATAGCGGCTTTAATTTTGATGACATGAATATCCATGAAGTACTTTGAAAGTTAATATCTTCATCATTATCATCAATAGAAACTCCATGTTCTTGGGTTAAGTCAGAAGTCTCAAACCTGGCTTCTCAACATTTTCTTCAAATATTGATTCTTGTATCATTTTGAGATCTAGGGAACTATGCTGAAGAACCTCCACTTATTCGTCGAACTTGGTAGCAATAGTTGTGACGATGTTAGATACTTTGGACCAGTGCTTCATTCCATGATCTTACCCTACGGGCTCACTGAACTGTATTGGCACGACAACCTTAGGAACCCATACCTTTTTCTTTGATGGTGATGTCTTGAGGTGGGGTGTCTCAATAGAGGTATCGACACGTTAGAGAGAGGCATGCTCCCCATGATGCAGACCAGATACAGTACTGGGTAACTTCTTCATCTTTTTCTTCGGAACTTTATAAACATCCTTGTAACTGGTAACTGATGCGGGTAGATTTAATGTTCAATTTTTGCAAATATCTTTCAATATTACAAAATACAGACGACAGCTATAATGATAAATATGCAACATAATCCAAAAAAAAAACCTTTTATGAAAATTTTTTTTCTTCAAAACTCTTTTTAAACTTCCAAATCCACTTTAAAATCAACGCAAGCATACATATTGCTCAAGTAATAAAGGGTTCTAATGGAGTCCAAGATAACGAGCCCACAGAAAAGTTAGAAAAACCTATAAGTAAAACTTGAAAATTATTTTATAATTTAAAAATACAAAAAAAAGTAAAGTGCAAAGTTTGAATATTAACTACTATGATGAATTCAATATAAAATGCAGTTGAAAGACAGAGTTAACTATCTAAAAAGTATACTTTTAAAAGTAAAATTACAAAAACTAAACAAAGTTTTTATTGACTGAAGATTCAAATTTAAGAAAGCATCCTTCCCATTTACAATGAGTGCATGGATTGTGATGAGATTAAAATCATTTTAAAAATATATATAAATTTTTTTTTGTGTTAAATAGGAGCAATCCTATTCTTTACTTTCATCCATGTGTTATAAAAAAAAATTGACTAATCTAGTATTTGGTCCCTAATTTTGTGGTTAGGTTGGGAGGATACTGGCTTCCACCCTAAGCTCTCAATACTCCCTCCCTTGATGGCTAACAATCTCACATTAACTTCTAATCAACTAGACAAAATTGGGGATTTTAATACGTCACCTTAAGATCTCCAATTCTGCATCCAACAAAGTATATGTCCCTATTTATTTGCACTCAATTCCTCCGGTGACATACTCTCCCATGAAATCAAATGTGATTCTTCTCCTGTTGTAGAAATCATAGCCCTTTTCAGAACATATGTTTCTCAACATGCTTTAACATTTCTATGGGCTAGATCGAAAACTAAATGAAGATCGGAGTGCAAATCATCACAAATTATTAACGTTTAAAACCATAAAAAAATAAAATCAATTCTTCACAAAACCATATCTCAAAGTAGGGAGAAAGATAAATAAGACGCTCAGAATTCATGGAAGGATATGACAAAAAATGGATTTCATATATAAAAATAAGTTTACAAAAATAAATGAAATAAAAGATAACTTATCTCATAATCATTCCCAAGCAAATCCCTAGAAGTTCTTTTCGAGTCTTTTTCTCTTTACAAGCAAACTCAATTCTCTCTTAGAAGTGTAATGAAGAAGAAATCTCTCACCTTCCCTTTCCTCTTACAACCCTAGAAGAAAATTTCCTTTTTATCTCTCCTTGCCTTTCATGCCACCCCAACTTTCTTGTCTTTTTCACCCCCCCCTTCAACTCCTTCAAATCTTTCTCTTTTAAGTTGGGCTGCCTCCTTTGAAAAGGAATTCAAAATTCCCTAGAAAAGTCAAATCTTTTGAATTCAAAATATGTGACATTTGATCCAAGACACATATCCCTTCATAAGAGAACCTTCCAAATTATCTAGATGCTTTGAATTACTCTAATATGTGTGTAGAGCAAGTGTCCGTTTGAAAATTTGCGCAAAATTTGTCTCAAACCATCTTAATCAGCAGAAAGTCATCTCTGCCACATCATGCACCAGTTCTTGCGCATCATGCTCTAGTTCTGGTGCATCATGCGCGAGAATTCCAAAACTTGTTGTTTCGGCTCAAAATTTCATCCTTTTTACCTTTTTTGCTTCAAATTCCTAAAAATGATATACCTGCAAAAAATATGAAAATTCCCTTCTTTAAAGTGCAATATCACAAAAAATAAGCATAAAATATGTACTTCAAATATTATATTACTTTGGTTTATCAAAATTCCACAAACTTAAATGTTACTTGTCCTCAAGTGACACATTTTAATTACATAAAAGCTTATGACTTAGGATAGAGATTTAATTAAAACTTCTATAATTTAGTTTCATCAATAAGATAAGAAAATTTAAGAAAAACCTTGAATAACTTAGATTCAACCTCTATGTCAAGGAATACTTAGAAATCAAATTTAAGATTTTTGAATCTCTATTCATTTCAAGAAATATTGCAATTTTTCATAATAAGGACGTTTAGAATATTCATATGAAAAAAAAATTTCATGAAGACTTTACTAAAAAAGCTACTAATACTCCAATAAAAGTTTAATAAATGTAATAAAGCTTCTTCCTTAAGTTGAATCAAGTGAAGCAAATTTTTAATTAGGCATCTCCTCAAGCTTCTCCTCACTTATTTTTTTTCTTTTCCTTTCTCTTCTTTTAGGATCTTTACAATCCTTTCTTTTCTTTTTTTCTTTTCTTTTCATTTTTTTTCCTTTCAAGTGAGGATTACTATATGTGGATAACCTTTAATAGTTTTGAACTTCATTATCTTCTTCTTAAAGTCAAAACTCCCAACCTTCCTTAACTTTATAAATTCATATTAGTTTATGATTTTTCATTAAGTCTCATTCTATTCTTCTCACATGAAACTCTAAAATTCTTAATACTTTAAAAATACATCTTTCTTTACTTTAAATAGAAAAGCATAGTCTTATCCTATCATACCAAATATCTCTAACTTTAGAATTGACATTCATTATTAAAAAAATTTTACCTAAATTTACCATAATATTTATAAACATAAGTATAGTCATTTAAAGTTAAATCACAATATCCTCAGATAATGTTAAACTAATTTTAAAAATTTAGTTAATTAGAGACAAATAAAATTTAGTTTATTTCATTTCAACAGAAAATTTTCTTCCCCTTCATGCCCATCACCCCCCAAACTTAAGTTTTAAAGTAATTTTAAAAATGTTTTAGTACAAAATTTTACTAGGTGAAAGAAAACAGTAAATTCATGAAAATAAAAACCGACCTATAGAGGATTTCTGATTATGAAACTTAGCTCTGGTATATTGCAGGTACTAACTTAAAAAATATACAACTTCAAAGCATTAGATGAAATAAAATATATTCCAAAGAATTTGCTGAGAATTGAAAATAGAATTGTGAAAACTGAAAGAAAAATTGAAAGAAAAATTGAAAATATTAGAAATGCATAAGATGTAAAAGTTTAAAGTTACTATTACAATTATGTACCCAACACAACATGAAAGTTTTTACTACAACAATTATCAAATGAACATACAACACATTTCAATCACAAATAAAAAACAAACACAAAAACAAACTACACTACACTCATAAAAGTATCAGTCTTCATCTCCTTCCACATCATCATCATCATCTTCTTCTTCTTCTTCCTCATCTTCATCCCGAATTGGAGTATAGGGAGTGAAACTAAGACAAGGAGGAAATTTCATGTCGGGCGCTCCCCTAAAATGTCTCACACTAGTATTTTCAAAATCAATATCATGCTAAACTTTCCTCTACTAATACTCATCATTATAAGTATTTATTGCTCCAATCTCTCCCAGTTGACCCTAAATATTAATTACATCCATTTCTTGAATTATGAGTTGGTCCATAAAGTTTTTTAATGATGCAAAGCGAGAAGTAGATGTCCTTGCAACTGATGTAGAGGGTCTATCCCTTTTGTCCTTTTAGATTCAAAAAATGATTCAACTCTTTGAATCATATGCCTCTCAAAAGGATTCTGTAGTTGTCATCTTTCTTCATTTCTATGAGACTCTACTCCTGATTATTTACATAAGGTGAAAATCAAAACAGCGTATCCCAAACCCCTACCTATAGAACTACCAACTATACTTCGAGCATGATGAACTATAAGTGCTCCAACATCTATTGATTTCATGTTCTAAATTTAATACTTCAAAACAAATCTATCTTTCGTAACATTGGCAAGATGATTTGTTTGTAATAATCTAGCAAAAATGATGTGATGCCATACCTTTGACTGGTTAATCAATGTGGAAGCGAGGAAGTTAACTATCTTATTATGCTTAATCTTCCACTCTCTTCTTCCATCAGTCAAAAAGGCAAGCACTTCATCTAGTGATGAATCTGTCAGAAAGGATACAATGTACTCATCAAAAAATACACTTCTCAGCCCATGAAAAGTATTGATCCGATCAGAAGTAAATTCAGCTTGCTTACCTTTAACCAATAAGTGGTCACCAGCAGTGAACCTCAAGTTGGAATAAAACTCTCGAATCAAGGCATCAAATGTGAACCTCAATTGCTACTGCAGTGAAGTAGCAGAATCTTTCCCAATTTCTGGCATTGATCATCCTTCCGATCTCGCCAATTGGGTTTCCAAATGCTCGTTCTTGGATCAGTATTCAAGTCTTGATTTGTATATTATAACTATGTCGGATCTTGAAGTTAATGAATCTTTGTGAATAAAATTCCTCAGCTATACTTCCTCTCTTAATATGCAAAGCCATTGGAAATTCTATGAAAATTCAAATAAATTCCAAATAAATTACTAAATAAAAAATCAAACTCCTCAAGCAAGATTATTTGGTAAGAAACTTTTCACCATGAGTTTTTTTCATGTTTTTTCATAAAAAATCCCAAATCTCGGATCTTCCATAATGTAGGAAAATTTATGGCGAAGATAAAAAATTTCTAAGTTAAAGTGAAGCTCTTACCAGAAGAAGATGAAATCTATGACTTTTGGCCTCCAAAATCTTCTCTACTGTCCTTAATAAGAAGCCTTAGGTCAAGGTTTAGAGGTAGGAGATGACCCAAGCAATGAAAACACAGCTTGCCCATGCAATTTCATGGTTTTTTGGGCAATCTGGCGTGTTAGGGTCTTTGGCTCATCATGCGTCAGTGCTCTGTAAGTTGGCGCGTCATGCGCTAGTCTGACGCATCATGCGATAGAGCTTAAATTCACAGGATTTCAGTTTCTGTGGAAATCTGCTCCGTACTATCTTACGTCAACCTCTAATTAACTCAAATAAACATTAATAAGCATACAAAAACATCATTCTAACATCAAATTTCACAATCAACTCAAAACTCACATTTATATATAAAATCCATGCTAATACAAACTAATATTTTTTAAGCCAACAAAACATTAAATTCAGTGTTCTAAAGAAAAAAAAACATCCTAACACTGAAATTTAAACATTAAAATACAAAGCATAAACATAAATAGTGAAACAATAGAAAGGAAATGCAATCTAACTTAACAAACTAACACAAGCAGTACTAAAAAAAATGTTTTGTGCATAAATTAAGTTCAAACATCTTCTTCACTCTCGTCCTCCTGGATATCTCCCATCGATTGGTAGTGCACATACAGTTTGTAGAAGGATCAAAATGGAAAATCATTAGTTGAATCCTCTCCAATCCAAGAATTTCTTGAACATTAGTACCAAATCAACTTCAATATGCTAGTATGTTCAAAATGATCTTTTAGTCTCCAATCCAGATGATCCAACACTTCAGAAATATTCCCAATCACATGCATAAGATTCTGCACCTCTTTTTTATCTTCTTGATTCTCTAAAAGTGCATTCAAATTATAATAAGACTGAATAGGTGATGAATTCTAAGATTCCTGATCCATCAACACATTCATATCATTTTCATTTCTCATTCCACTACAACTGCAACAGATGTCCGGATCCATCAGCTTCCAAGGAAGAAACACTTTCTCCCAACTTTCATAAGGTACTTGCAATTGACTGCACAATAGGAAAATAGTGGATGGATGTCCAAGTTCAGTTGCATATCCATTCACAATCAAACCGAAAATTGATTTTACAATTATGGCTCCAATATCAACAGATTTTCTGGTTTGAATACAATAATATAATATAACACTCTCATTAGTTACCTTACTGATCTTCATGGTGGGCAGTAATTTTGATGCAATAAAGAAGTTCCATGCTTTAGAAGTGAAATTTTATGATGATGATGAAAACTTACATTTCCATCTTCTCTGGCCTCCCAATTCACATCGTCATTTGTAAGGTATTGGTAGAGTTCATTCATATTGTCTCTCGTAGGGGTAAAATTTGCATAATTGCAAATAGACACATTCTCAATCATAAACATCTCATTTATTCTTTAAGTAGTGAACTACACAAACTTGCCTCACACATAGAGTGTTCCTTGTTTAATCCCATGAAGATGTGCTTAAGACTCTTTCACCACAGGGATGACAACAACGGCAGTAGTGTAGCAAAGCAATTCCCAGTGTCTCTGCGCAATAGTATCTTCCACTCAAGTATTCAGTGTGTTGAATCCTCGATTCACAAATCCTCTTTCCTTAATTAGCCTTTTCTTTACTAGTATTTGATCATGTGATTTATGAGTATCGAAGCTGACAAACTTTCTCTGGTTGAAAATTCCAAATCTCGCAGTATTTTTGGAGTGAGAAGCCATTGGATTTAAAATATAGTAGTTTTTCTCTTGTTTTCCCCCTTAAAATAGACTTAGAAATCGATTTTTAGGAGTTATAAGGAGAAGAAACCACCAAAATAGCAAAAAACTTCATTTTAAAACATTTAAGTCATTTCATCATTGCAGGGCATCTCATCATTGTGTCATCTCTCTGGAATTCAGCTCACGATTTCGATTTCGATCGAATAAATTCTCAATTTTTTATAAAATTAGGCAAATAAGTATGTTTCTAAATATTTTTCTCAAATACACGGACTTCATAAAGATCTAAACATAAATTTATGTAAAATATTTCAAACAAAAAAAACTCAAAAGAAAACTAAATAACGATTCATATGGGTTGCCTTCCACAAAGCGCTTGTTTTAATGTCGTCAGCTCGACATTCCAAGTCTTATTTTAGGTGACCCAATATTAAAGTTTCTTTAAAAGTTATTCTTTGAGCATCAAAATATGGTTTCAATCTGTGCCTATTCACTTTAAATATTTTTGCAGTCTTGGGTTCTTCAATATTAACTGCTTCATAGGGATAGACTTTTATAAATTTGAAAGGCCCTTTCCACATAGACTTCAATTTTCCAGAAAATAATTTCAATCTTTTATTATATAATAAAACTTCTTATTCAGGTTTAAATTCTCTTTTTATTATCTTCTGATCATGTCATTCTTTCATCTTTTTCTTATATATCCTAGGATTATCGTAAGATTCATTCCTAATTTCCTCAATCTCCTTCAAATGTAATAATCTTTTCTCACCAGCTTCTTTCAAATTAAAATTGTATTATTTTATAGCCCAATAAGCTTTATGCTCCAATTAAACTGGCAAGTGACAAGTCTTCCCAAAAATTAATCTACATGGGAATATTTTTATAGGTGTTTTATATGTAGTCTTCTATGCCCATAATGTCATATATAATCTAACAGACCAATCCATTTTATTAGGATTAACACTTTTTTCCAAAATTCTCTTAATTTTACGATTAGATACTTCGATTAAACCATTAGTCTAAGGATGATTAGCAGTTGCAATTTTATACATTTTATTATAATTTTCCACCAAACTTGCAACAGTTGCATTTCTAAAATGAAATCCTTCATCAGTAATGATTATTCTCGACATTCCATATCTTGCAAAAATAGTTTTAATTAAAATTTTTTAAATAATCGGAATATCACATCTTAGTAAATTGATTGCGCTTCAATCTATTTTGAAACATATTCCACAACAATATATATATATATATATTTTTATATATATAATCTTAGTTTCCCTTCCCATTTACTGAATTTTGGAAACTTCCTTGACTGCTGGAAGGTTTGGAAAGAGAACCATGTAGAAATAATCCCCTTTATTACTACATGGTTCATCTGGATGGCATGAAATAACAGTAAATATGAGGGGAAAACCCAAAATGCTTCACAAATTGTTACCAACTGCTTGGCATATACTCTTAACATAATCAATCTCATGGGGTATAAGATTAAAGTTCCTGGATGCTCCCCAATCCTTAATACTCAAGTTTCTTTTTCCAAATCAAAATTTCTGTTGTTCCATTGGAGGAAACCTTCATACCCTTGGATCAAAATCAACACTGATGGAAGTTATAGAAGACACACTGCTGGTATTGGGGGGATTTTCAGAAATAATGCTGGGGAATGCCTACTATTTTTCCAATCTCCCATTGATGCTCTCAATGCTATGTAGGCTGAAGCCTTAGCTGTGGTATGGGCTCTTCAAACAGCTGTTGTTATGGGATGGAACCTACTAATTGTGGAGATGGACATCTTATGGCTATTCCAACTCTTAAAAGATAACATCTCCCCACCTTGGTTTCTTCTACATGCTGTTAAGAAAATTACTCCTATGAAGCTCACTCACAACCTTCAGATTATCTGGAAGCATATTTTCAGGGAGGGTAACAGATGTGCCAATTGGCTTGCCCATCAAGGTGCTTTGTTTATGTTGCCTAAAGTAAATACTACCCCTCCTGTGGAGCTGGCTTGATTGATTAAGGCAGATCTCTCTGATTAGCCTTACATTAGAAGGGGGATGTCCACTGATGTTTATCCTAACCATCCTGTTTAGGGAGGGTTTTTGTTTTCTTGAGTCCTTACTGCTTTGTAATGTTGCTTTTCCTTTTCTTCTTTTCAGCCCTATTGAATGGGGAAAGGTAAGTTTCACAAGTTACATTGGATTTTTGTTTTCCTCTTGAAAGCCCTTCCCCCTTTTTTTTGGGTGGACCTTGCTTTTTTTGTTTGTGAACCAAGCCCCCTATTGATTTGTAACCTTTTTTCAGTTTAATATATATATATATATATATATATATATATATATATATATATATATATATATATATATATATATNTGCAGGGATTATTGGAAGAAATAATGACACTCTCCAACATCCTACAAATTTAATTTTCCCTCGGGAATTTCATAATGCTGCTGCTGGCAAAGGGACTTGCCCTTGCATTCACCCCCTTGGCTTCAAAGATGGAGAAACTGTAGTCTACTTCTCTGTAGCTGAAATTGCTTCACTAAATGAAGAAGTTAGATTCACTCTTGTTGGAAAATTCCAGTTGGGTCATCCCAAAATGGACCTAGTTAGAAGCTTCTGTGATTCTCTAAATTTCATTGGACAATGGAAGCTTGGTTTGATAGATGGCAGACATCTTCTTATCCAACTCTCAATGGAAGAAGATTATGCTAGGCTATTTGCTAAACAGGTTGTTTCTATAGCAGGAGTTATAATGAAAATCCAGAAATGGACTAAAGATTTTGAACCAACTAAGGAGCCTCATGTTGTCCCAGTTTGGTTTAATTTACCTGGTCTTCCATTACCTTACTTCAAGCTTAATGCACTTTTTAATATAGGGAGAGCACTAGGTACTCCCCTCAAGGTTGATGCTCCTACTTTCAATAAGGCAAGACCTGCTCTTGCTAGAATTCAGGTGGAAAGAGACATAACCCTCCCTGAGATTAAAAGGATATGGATTGGTTCTGATGTAGAGGGGTTTTGGCAAGATATAACTGTTGAACAAAAGCCTTTTTACTGCCAACACTGTAAAATGTTTGGCCACACTATTGAGAAATGCTATAGGCTCCACCCCCCTACAAAAAAACTCTCTATGAATCCAAGGGTAGCTAGTCAAGTTTCTAATCAGGGACAAAGCAATAATATCATTACATTTAATCACAGGGATGCTGTCAGGCAAACCAGTAAAACTCTTTCTGTTAAGAACACAAATCCTCTTGCCACTTTCCCCTCTGGTGATCCATTGGGGGAATTCTCAGAGCCCCAAATCAACTTGGAAACTTCTCTAGGTTGTGTGGAGAGGGCAGAACCTAATGAAGTCAGTATTATTACCCTTCCTTCTCCCACACTTGCTGGAAATGGGAAATGTGCTCTGAAAAATCCCTTGATCACTGAGGCTGACACTATTGAAGATGTTGCTATTGAAGTGCAGCAAGCTTTGGGAGAATATTGGCAAAGTCAGAAAACAAGGAAAAAGAATGTGATGAAAAGTTCCCTGATTAATGAGGCTATTCCTAACATTGCTGAGGCTAAAGTCATTGATCTGCAACAGGCTTTGGAAGAGGATTAGCAAATTCAGAAAACCAAGAAAAAGAAAAAACAGACTTCTACAGATTTCTGAGGTGCAGCAACTTCTACAAGGAACAAACTCTCCTTTGAAGGATGGAAAGGCTAAGACTCATTTTTGGCTCTACCTCTACATATAATAGAGGAAGAACTAGGTCAAGGTCTCAACCTTCCATTCAATTCTCACCTATCAGTGATTAGTATTCCTCTTTGGAATGCTAAGGATCCCATGATTAATATTTTGTGTTGGAACATTAGAGGAGTGGCTCACCCCTCCTCTCTTTTGAGATTAAGACATCTCATCAGACTACACAAGATTTGGTGCTTTGCAATTCTTGAACCTATGGTCACCAAATATCCTCAAAACATCATCAACAAGTTTTCCAAGTTTACTTTTTATGCTAATTCCACTAATAAAATCTGGCTCTTTGTCAGACCTGAAATTCAGTGCAGTTTACTTGTTAACCATCATCAGTTTCTTCACATTCAGTTTGCTATTGGAGCACAGGTGGGATTTGCATCATTCATCTATGCTAGCAGCCTTCCTAGATACCAACAAGAACTGTGGCATGAGCTGATGACTTTGGGACAAAATATTGACTCTTTCTGGATTTTGGGGGGTGACTTCAATTGTATCACTTCTCCAACTGAAAAAAGAGGGGGTAAAGCCCCTTTACTTTCTCCAATAGCCAAATTCAATAACTTCATCAGTGATGCTGGTCTATTTGATCTAGGCTTTCAAGGTCCAAAGTTCACTTGGAGAAGAGGCACTTTGTGGGAAAGATTGGATAGATTGCTTGGCAACTCCTTATGGTTTCAAACCTTCCCATTCTCTACTGTCACTCACCTTGCAATGGCTGGATCTGATCACAGACCTATCCTTTGCTCCATACAGAACACTGCTAGACCAACTCATACACCTTTCAGATTTCAGAATATGTGGACTCTACATCCTGATTTCATTAAGGAAGTGGAAAACAATTGGAATTCCAACCTGAATGCAGACCCCTGGATCAGATTATGGTTAAAACAAAAGAACTTAGCCTCTCATCTAAAAAAATGGAATTGGGAAAGATTTGGTAATGTCAATGAACAATTGGAGGCCATCCAAAAAGAAGTTCATAGTTTGGAGGAAGGCTTACAAATGGGGATGAACTCTGAATATGAGGTTCACCATGCCAATGAGAGACTCCTTGCACAAATCAGCTACCATGAATGTTTCTTAAAACAAAAAGCTGTTGTCACTAAATTCACTGATGGTGATAGAAATACTAGATACTATCATGCTTGTATCAATCATAGAAGGAAGTGTAACATGATCTTAAACATAACCAATATCAATGGCAGGAAGTTAACCAATGCAGAAGATATAGCTTATGATGCAGTCCAACATTTCCAAAAGTTGTTCACCAATGAGCTGGATTTTAGAAGCCCAATTGAAACTGAGATGTTCACTAACTGTCAGCAATATGTTCAAAATTTAAATCTCACTAGTACCCCTTTGGAAGATGAGATAAAACAAGCCTTAGATTCCATTGATGGTCTCAAAACTGCTGGGCCTGATGGCTATACATCTACTTTCTATAAAGCCACATGGGATAGGACTAAACAAGACATTATGCTTGCTGTCCAAAATTTCTTTCTTGGTGTGGACCCCCCTAAATATTTCAGTGCCTCCACCATCACTCTGATACCTAAGAACCAAAATAGGAAAACTTGGGGGGATTACAGGCCAATCAGCCTAACCAATGTGATCTCCAAAATAATCAGCAAAATCATTGTGTTTAGGCTGCAACCCCATCTTCATCATCTCATTAGTGACAACCAAGTGGCTTTTATTAAAGGGAGGAATATTACTGACAACATCCTACTTGCCCAGGAACTCCTGCTAGATCTTGACAGAATTTGTAGAGGAGGAAATGTCATTTTCAAACTGGACATAAGCAAAGCCTATGATACCATTAACTGGGAATTCATCCTTGATACTCTTTCTGCTAGAGGCTTCAATGAAGGATTTATAAATTTGATACACAGATGGCTTAAATGCAATGCACATTCAATTCTGATCAATGGCAAGTGTCATGGCTTCTTCAATGCTACCAGGGGGATCAAGCAGGGAGACCCCTTGTCTCCAACCATTTTTATACTTGCTCTGGACTACCTTTCAAGACAATTGAATAAGTTGGTTACTAATTCACCTCATTTGGCTTTCCATCACAAATCTAATATCCTTATAAGCCATTTAGCTTATGCTGATGACATAATTATTTTCTCCAAAGCTTCCAAGAATTCTGTCAAGGGGATATATAAATGCCTTCTCCACTTTCAGCATACTTCAAGTATGGCACTCAACAAACAAAAATGTCAATTTATTATTAATAAAAACTCCACACCTCAGCTCAAGCACTGGATTTCTAAATACACTGGTTTCTGTTATGCTAACCTCCCCATTAAATACCTTGGAATACATCTACTCAAAGGCAGAACTAAACAAACACATTTTCAGGATGTCAATGATCAGATCAAAGCACAGTTTGAACATTGGACTAACTCATTCCTCTGTAATGGTGTGAGGATCACTGTTTTATGGACTATTCTCACTGCAATGCCTTCTTATGTCCTACAAATGTTCTCCATGCAAAAGTGTACTCAAGACTCTATTGGAAGGATCTTCAATAAATTTCTCTGGTCTGGTCACAGAAAGCAATTTCACTGGCTCCCTTGGCAGAAATTATGTAAACCTTTGCAAGCTGGTGGGCTGGGCTTCAAAGACTTCCAACACCTGGGTTTCATAAATCTTTGCAAATTATGGATCAGATTTAGGTCCCAGGATAGCCTTTGGGTAAGATTTCTAAAACGGAAATACTGCAGATCTTTACACCCTACTTTGGTATTCAAAAGGATGGGGGATTCCAAACTATGGACAAAACTGCTGAAAATTAGAAATAAAGCTGAGGAACTCTTCCTTTGGGAGCTAGGAGATCGCCATATCAACTTTTGGTTAGATAACTGGGTCAGCAATGGAGAGAAACTTGATTGCCTCACCCCCAATCCCAACACTAATTGTCTAGTCAGAGATTATTGGTCTGATAATCAGTGGAACTGTAGACTGCTGAACAATATTCTTTCTAGTGAACATGTGACGTGGGTTAAGGATACTCCTATCTCATCTATTTATAAAAACAAAATAATTACTAAACAGGATTACTCCCAGAAATTATCAGCATACATTTACCATCAGTTCTTTAATTGGAACTAGATGCCTTGGGGTGAGCCATTTAGGGTAAATTCTTAACTCCCTCTATGTCCTTCTTCTGCTGGAGACTCTTGCATTCCTTACTTCCTACAGATGATATATTAAAGATGAAAGGGCTGAGAGGGCCTTCAATCTGCCCAATTTGCTATGCTGCTGATGAAACCTTGGATCACCTATTTTTCTCATGTACCCTCTCACAAAAAATTTGGTCAGGTTTAATCAAGCTTCTGAATATTAATAGTCATAATTTAAGCTGGCTTAAATTCTCTACTAGCTGGGAAGAATGGCATAACAACAACCTTTGGGTGATACCCTGTATTGTGGCTTGGTTCATATGGATGTACAGAAACCACAACAAATTTGATGAGAAGTTTTCAGGGTCAAAATCTGTGATTATTAATTGTATCTCTTATATTCAGAAATTGATCAAGTTTCATCGTTTCCCTAATGTTATAAAGAACTGGACTCCAAGAAACCATACTCCTCTTCTTCAGTCTTTCAAACTAATCCTTTGGAGTCCTCCCCCTACTGGTTTGTTGGAGTTCAACACTGATGGCAGCTTCTCAAATGGTTGTGTTGGTATTGGGGGAATCTTCAGGAACCCTCATGGTTCTCCCATTCTGTATTTCACTGCTCCTGCTATGCTCTGGAGGCTGAATTCATAGCCATCTACTGGGCTATCTGAATTGCTTCTTACTGCCATATGGGTCCTTTGATTATAGAAACAGATTCTACTAATTGTATTAAAATCCTTCTTCATGATGAAACCCCCCCTTGGAATATAACCAGATGGAACAATCTGTTAGTTGCCCTACTACCCAGATACATGATCAATATCAATTATATTCCTAGAAAGGGTAATTTTCCAGCTCATTGGCTTGCCTCCCAGGGTAGAAATACTGAACAGATTTTTGTTGGGTTGACACTTACACCTAAGTTAAAATTCCTACTGATTGGTGACAATTTGGCACTCCCCTATATCAAATGTATGTAACTGCTATGGGAGGTAGATCCTTGGGGGAAGGTATTGAGTTACATAGTGTTAGGCTTTCCTGCTGGTCCTTGTGTGTAATTTCTATTTATGTGTCCATACAGATACATGAGCACCATGTGTTCCCTATTTCATTTTCAGCTTTTGGGAGGGTATATCTCTCCAACTCTT
>JXCR01139182.1:200196-214224 GCA_002079205.1 Phalaenopsis hybrid cultivar
CCGCCCCTCCAAGTTTAATATATATATATATATATATATATATATATATATATATATATATATATATATTATGGAAGGAGCAAAGCTCCATCTTCATTAGAATAAAAGACAAACAGTGCTACATGCCAAAAAAATGAGACCCCTAAGTAAATAGCAGAGTTATCCCAACAAAAAAACCTTAGAAAGATTATGTGTAACAAAAGGAAGGGGTAAAAGATCTCCTTTCAAGAGTAATTTTATTGGAGGTGGAGAAACTTTGCTAATAAGGGTATGATCATTGTGGAGCCCCATTCTAGGAAGCTAATTAGCATGCTTGTTACCTTCCCTGTGGATATGGGAATAAATTATTTGAGCACCTTGCCCCATTTGCTGAATTCCATTGATTAAGTATAGCAAATGCCAAGGGTTGTCTCTAGAACCATTCAAAATGTTAACTAAAGTGATAGAGTCAGATTCCACCCAGAGGTAATGAAAACCAAATATAATGGCAAGAAGAATGACCCAATAAATAGCCAGAGTTTCATCTTCTAAAGGATCCTTAGCAAAGATAGGTGATTGAAAATAAAGCAAACAAACACCCCTAAAGTCCGTGAAAACACCCCCCATGCTAGCAAGTGGGTATAAGAAGCTGCCATCTATATTGACTTTGACCCATCCATGCTGGGGAGGTAACCACCTCACCATAATGAGCATAACAGGATTGAAGGTACCCTGATCACCATGAGAACGTATCTCGGGGAAGTTCTTATGTTTACTGAGTTTCTGTACATGTGCAAGACAGTTATGAGCCACTTTCTTCACCCCTAATTCAGCTTCCTCAAACTTCATCTTGTTCTTTTCCATTCACACAAACCAAGCCACTATGCAAGGCACTACAAAGAGCCTGCCAATTAGCCAATCTTTCCAACACTGAAAGAAATCCCTCCAAGACAGATTCTGAACTAGTAAATTAACCTGATTTAAAGAAACCTCTCAAATTAGTTGCACAGTAGAACATTTGAAGAACAAGAAACCCCTTAGTCCTTTCAATTTCAGAATATCATCAGGGGGAAGGATTTTATGGAAAAGCCTCCAAAAGATGAAAGACATTGATGGTGATAGAAATTTGCTCCACACTCAAGTGTCCCATGCCACAGCCAGTTGATGGAAACAAAACTACCCAATGGAAGTAGTCACTATTTTTGGATGACCCTTCTTTACCACTACTCTATCCTTTTTTGATGGATCAATGGAAATTTCCTGAATACTAGCAATCTGAGAAGGTTCACATACATTTTGAAGGCCTTCAAGATTCCAACTCCCAATCACTCAAGAATCAGCCACATTGAAAGATTCATTAAAAGTGCTTGAAAAACCAAAGTCAAGATTCTCATCCAGTATCCAATTTTCCAACTAGAAGTTGAGGTTACCCTCCCCCACCTCCCAAATAAATAAATTTTCAGCCTCAGTCATTATCTACAGCATCTTGGCTCAAATAGTGGAATCACCCAATTTCCTTTGAACCTGTGTAGGATGGCTGTGCTTACAATATTTGTCCATAATAAAAATTTCCAGAGAGAAGATTGAGCTCTGAATTTAATCTAAAGTTTACATAAATTAACTTGTATAAGACAAGAGAAACTTTTGAAACCCAGTCGATAAGACTTAGTGGCTTTACAGGCTTTACTCTTGCTAGTCCAATTCATTTGTTTCCTTTGCCCATACAACAAAAAATGATTAAAAATCCTATCGAAACTCTTTTGTATGGAATTTTTTATCACTGCCATCCATGAAAAATAAGTAGGAAGAGTAGAAAGGACACTTTTCAATAGAGTGAATCTGCCCCCATTAGACAAATAGGAGTTAACCCAACATCGTAGTTTGTCTTGAGTTTTCTCCACAATATGATCAAATTGTATCTATTTTGTTCTGCCCTTGATAAGGAAAGCTCCCAGATATTTAAGAGGAAGTTTACTAACACTAAAGCCTGTGGTTTCAGAAATCCAGTGTTTCATAGCAGTCTTAATTTTGTGACTGAACACAGCCACACATTTCTGGGTATTCAAGATCATATCAAAGCTTCTTTGGAACTGATCTAGGCAATTAAGAATAGATCTAATACCAAGCTTAGTTTCTTTAGAAAAAAAACAATAATATCATCAGTAAAAGCAAGGTGATTAATAATAAAGTTGGATCTGTGGCTGTATAGTGATTGTGGAGCTTTAACAACAATCTCATTTAGCATTCTAGATAAATAATCAAATGTTAGAATAAAAATTGAAGGAGATAGGGGGTCACCTTGCTTGATACCTCAGAAGCACTAACGAAACCATGGGAGCAACTATTGAAAAAAAGTGATTGATGATTATTAGATAACCATCTACCAACTAGAGAGATGAAAGAGGGAGTGAAACCTCTAGGTGTGAGAACTTACTCTACAAAACCCCAGCTTATAGTATCATATGCCTTCTTGAGGTCCAATTTGGAAATTGCATTTCCCCCTCTGCACTGTCTATCCAGTCCAAAACCAACTCCTGAGCTAATAGGACATTATCCACTATGCTTCTTCCTTGAACAAATGCAGTTTGATTCTCACTAATAATGTGGTTGAGATGGGGTTGTAATCTGCTTGCAATGATTTTACTAATGACTTTGGAGAGTATAGAAGTCAAGCTGATGGGTCTAAAATGTTCCCATTTAAATTTTGCCTTATGCTTTGGGATCAAAGTTTTAGTAGAAGAAGTGAAATATTTAGGGAGATCAAAACCTCAGAAGAAGCTTTGTATAGCCACAATGACAAATTCTTTACAATATGCCAAGCTTTCTTATTAAAATCAGCTGTAAATCCATCAAGCCCAACCACTTTAGAGTTATCAATTGAAGATAAAGCCATCAAAATCTCCTTCTCATCAGGAATAACAGTAAGATCCATTTTATATGTGTAGTCCACCTCCTTCCCAAAAACCTCTTGTTGGATAGGAAGCCTCTCCATTTGAGGCTGATTAAAATCTCCCTGAAATATTTCACAGCACTAGAAGCAATCCCTTCAGCATTCTCAATCCAACTCCCATTATTATCAAGAATCTTATCAATAGTATTGCACCTTCTTCTGTAATTAATATAGGCATGAAAAAATTTGGAGTTCCTGTCCCCCTCACAAATTTTAATCTTTGCTACTTTATGAGCATAAAATTCCTCCTGCATAGAGATGGCTGCCATTAAATCATCATTAGCTTTAAACAGTTCAACACTAACCTCATGATTCAATTCAAATAGTTGTTCCCACTTGAGCATAAAATCCATAGCTTCCTTAACTCTAGCATTAACATCCTTAAATACACTCCAGTTCCATTGTGACAACTGTTTTCCCATCTTCTAGCATCCAGAGCTTGATCCAAGGGTTCATATGATAGCAATCTTTCCAAGCCATTGAAACTTGGTTAAGAAAGTCACTGTGTAAGGACCACATATTCAAGTACCTGAAACAAGACCTGCTCTTATTAGGGGAGGCAGCAATTGTAAGCAAAAGAGGCATATGGTCTGAACCACTCATTGTCAAATGCTGTACAGAAGTACGAAGGAATTCTTTTAGCCAAACAAAAATTGACAAGAAATTTATCTAATCTTTCCTATACATTCCCTCTTCTCCAAGTATACTTGGGTCTAAGAAACCCCAAATCAAACAAACCTGCCTTGTGAATACTGTCATTGAAAGAACTAATAAAATTCACGTATGACGATCTACCCCCCTTCATTTCATTAGGGGATGCCACAAAGTTAAAATCTCCCCCCACAAGCCAAAAGGAGATCAGATTACTGCTGATATCTAGCAACGGACACCATAATTCTTGTCTAGTTATAACTGAACAACCTGCATAAAAAAAAAGTGGCCAGGCCACTAAACTCCTCCAAAGATAAGCTCAAATGAAGGAACTGCTCATTGTCCCAAATAACTGAACACAGAATTTCATTTCTACAGAATAGCCATATTTTAATATTCAAGTTAGAGAAAAACTGAAAACCATAGAACTTTTTGGTAATTCTCTGGAGTTGTTTTGAAACCAGGGGTTCCATAATAGCAGTAATCCAAAATTTGTGCATCCTATTGAGTGCAAAAATTCTATTAAGGAATCTAAGATGAGCCAATCCCTTAACGTTCCATTACAGAAATTTCATCATCCAAAGGAAGTAGATTTCCTCCTCCTTCTAGTTCTAACCCCAATAAGAGCATGTTGAGAAGATCCGTACCCCTTGAGGAAGGATTACCAACCAAATGCTTTAGTTCCTGTATAGTCTTTTTTTTTTTTAGATTTTTGGATTTATCGGTCTTCTTCTAAAGCCACTTTCATCAGCTTTATTAAATGATCATCCAGAGAGCCTCCCCATTGAGGTTCACCATCATCCTCGTGTGACCCCTCCATAAAAGGTTGTGTAACCAACATCTGATTATTAACTACCTCTTCACTGAGCACAGTCTCAACAAGTTGAGGAACCCTCTCTAATTAGACTTCATTAGTTCTAAAAGCTTCCCCATCATTATAGTTAGTGTGTTGTGAAGCCATAACCTGAGCACTAGTCACACGATCCCAAACAATGATATTCAAACCATCCCTGACTGGGTTGGAATCAGACACCACAGCCTCTACACCTCTAGAAGGCTCAATATCTTCATGTCTGTTACCATTTGATTAATTCTCCACCACAATCCCCCTCTCTTCCCTTTCCCCACTGGCTTCCTGCCTTTTCCTCAAGCTGGGATGGAGTCTGAAGCACTTGTTATCATTATGTCCAAACATTTTACAATGGTGACTGTAATAGGGTCTCTGTTCAACAATAATCTTTTGTCAATAACCATTATATTCAATAATAAGCCAAATCTCCTCCACAGCAGGGAGAGTAGTGTCCCTTTCAATCAAGATTTTGGTCACTGATTGTTTGGATAGATTAAATGTGGGCACATTAAGCTTGAGAGGTCTCCCTAAAGTGAAACCAATATTAAACAACACCTTATGATTGAAGAAATGCAGCTTAAGACCAGGCAACTTGAACCAGATGGGAAGAATAGGTAATTCTTTGCTTGGATCAAAATCTGGTGTCCACTTAAAAAGCTTCATAGCAATTTCTTCTATCACTACAGACTATTTAGAAAACAGCCTAGCATAATCTTCTTCTCCGGATAGGTTTATTAAAATGTGTCTACCATCCAATAAACCCACTCTCCAAGCCCCATTGAATTTCAGACTATCAAAAAATTTCCTAATAAATTCCATCTTGGCGTGACCCAGTTGGAACTTCCCTATAAGAGTAAACTTACAATTGTCAGTAAGACCATAGATGTCTTCCTTAGAGTAAAACATGGCCATTTTTCCCCCTTTCCTTATAATGGGCTTAAAGAAGGGGTTAGCACCCTCTTAGTAAGCTTGAGGAAAGACTAAATAATCATAATTTTTAATAGTCTCAAAACCCTTCCCCACTATGTCTGCAAAAGTGGCCTTTCAACACTGAATATTAGTAGGTAGATCAATATTATTTGGTTCTGCCATAAGTGAGCCCAGGAGAAAAAGAAGAGAAGAAGCAACACTCCAAAATATGATTGGATTAAATCCTTCAACCACCCAGTGAACAGATAAAGCTAGCAAAACTAAAGAAATAAGATGAGAACCTCCATGAACACCAAATTTGAAAACCAAGACTAGACAACAGCAAAAGGAAGCTCCACAGCTGAAGCTTCCACCAGAATCCCCAAAGCAATGGAATAGTGATATTTTAAACACCAATAGCCCGGGAAGAGGGGAAAGCTTAGCAAACACAAAAGAGAGTATAACAAACTCTCCAAACACACTAAAGTAAAAAAATATTAGCTAAAGAAAACCAAATTCAGCTTCCCAACCTTGACAGCATTCATCCATTTCGCAGAAACATTAGCAGAGCACAGTGAAACCCAGCCACCATCCTATACAAATGAATGTATAAATGGCCCCATAAAATCTAATTCCAATGCATCAAAAATTTCAATTTCCAAATTAAAATTTAGAGGCATTTCATTTCTTTTTGAAATATTACATACTCTCTGAAAATGATCACATGTTATATATATTAACATCTCTAAATAAAGTAGGCCAATAAAATCTAGATTGCAAAATTTTATGAATAGTTCTATCGTTCCCAAAATGACCTTGAAATTTAGAATCATGACATGTTTTGATAAGTTTTTGAATTTCTTTGTAAGGCACGCATCGTCTCATTACTAAATCCTTGCATTGTTTATACAAATAGGGGTAATCCAAAAAATAAGATTTTACATCANTCCAAAATGGCCTCCAAATTCAGAATCATGACATTTCTGAATAATTTCATGTATTTATTTTTAAGGCACACATCATCTCATTACTAAGTCTTTACGTTACTTGTAATAATAAGGATCATCCCAAAAATAAGATTTTGCATCATGAATGAATTTCTTTTCCCGATATTTTGTTAGTCCATATGGTAAAATACCACTAACAATATAATTTATAATATCAGCATACCAAGCTATTTCCTATCCTTTTACAGCATAAAATTGTTCATCACAAAAATTTTTATTAATTTTTTTTTTCAAATCAAGTATTTCTTCCTGTTCTAGCTTCGATAGATGATCAACAATTTCATTATCAACCCCTTTTCTATCAATTATTACAAAATCAAACTCTTGCATTAGAAGTACCAATCAAATTAATATTGGTATGACATCCTTCTTTTGCATCAAATATTTAATAAACGAATGGTCAGTATGCACAACACATTTAGCTCCAATCAGATATGATCTTAACTTATCAAAAGCATACACAATGGCTAATAACTATCTTTCAGTGGTAGTGTAATTAATTTGCGCATCATTAAGAGTCTTACTAGCATAATATATGAATTTAAAAATCTTATCATATATTTGCCCTAAAATAGCTTCAATAACATAATCACTTGCATTATACTTTAATTCAATAGGTTTCTCCCAATCAGGTGAAACAATTATAGGTGTAGTGATCAATTTTTTCTTTAAAGATTCAAAGGCTTTTAGGCAATCTTGATTAAAGTGAAATTTTGTATCTTTTTCTAGAAGTTGGCATAAAGGTTTAATAATTTTTGAAAAGTCTTTAATATATCTCATGAAAAATCCAGCATGTCCAAAAAAACTCTGAATCCTCTAACTCTAGTAAGTGGAGGTAAGTTTGATATAACCTGTATTTTTGCAGGGTCTACTTCCATGCCATTTTTTGAAATTTTATGTCCAAGCACAATTCCTACTGCAACCATGACTTGACATTTTTCTCAGTTTAATATGAGATTAGTCTTTTCACATTGTTCCAAAACTTTCTCTAAATGATTTATATTTCAAATGAAGTTCCAAATACAAAAAATCATCCATAAAGACTTAAATCCCTTTTTCAATCAAATCATTGAAAATTGACATCATATATCTTTGAAATGTTGTAGGTGCATTACACAATTCAAAGGGCAATCCCCGAAAAGTAAACGTTCGATAAAGACTACTAAATGTTGTTTTCTCTTGATCATGTGGAGCAATAGGTATTTGATGATAACTGATATAGTCATCAAGAAAACAAAAAAATTTGTGCCCAGCTAGCCTATCCAAAATCTTGTCCAAGAAAGGTAAAGAAAAATGATCCTTCATAGTGACAGTATTTAATTTTCTATAATCTATGCAGATTCTCCAACTAGTGACTTATCATGTTGTTATCAACTTGTTATGCTCATTTGTCACTACAGCCACACCTCCTTTCTTTTGACCACAGTGAATTGGACTTACCCAAGCACTGTCTGAGATATGATATATTCTTCCATCATCTAATCATTTTAAAATTTCTTTCTTCACATCTTCTTTCATCATATGATTTAATTCCCTTTGAGGATCAATTATTGGTTCATGTTGATCTTATAATAAAATTCTATGCATAAAAATTGAAGAATTGATTCCTTTAATATCAGCTAATGTCTATCCAAAATCTTTTTATTATATTTTCAAAGTTTCCAATAACTGTTGTTCTTGCTTATCGGTTAATTTCAAGCTTACTATAACAAGAAATGTAGATAAATCCCCTAAGAATGCATACCTCAAATGTATAGGAAGTGTTTTCAGTTCTAGTTCAGGAGGTTTCTCAACAGATGAAATCAAATTCTTGTTACTTTCTGTAGGATCTAAAATTTCAAATTTTTCATGAACATAATCCAAATCCTCTTTACTCACTTCTATAGATTCATCTTGAATTTTATCCTCATCTTGATATTCCATATATTCCTTTTTAAATTCTCTTTCAAAAGTATTCTTAAAATATTCATGGCTTAAATATCGTTAATATCTATTCTGATGCATTTGATCACTTACTCTTTTACAGGGTATCTCATTGATTTTGCAATATGAAATGCAACTTTTTGATCACTAACTCTAATAGTCGGTTCTCCTTTGTGCACATCTATCAAAGCTCTTCTAGTGGTTAGGAACGATCTTCCTAAAATGATAGGAATTTCTTTATCTTCCTCCATATCTAATACAATAAATTCCACAAGAAAGATAAATTTATCAACATTGACTAAAACATCTTCTATAACTCCTTTAGAATCGGTAATCCAATGATTAGCTAACTACAGAGTTACAGTAGTAGGTGAAATATCTCCTGAGCTTCACCTTCTAAAAATTGATAACGACATAAGATTAATACTAACTCCTAAATCACAAAAAGTTTTTCCATAAAATCATTCACCAACAGCACAAGGAATTGTAAAACTTCTAGGATCTTTAAGTTTTTCAGGAAGTTTTTACTGAATTATGGCACTACACTCTTCACCGAGGGCAACAGTTTCATTATCTATAACTCCTCCTTTTCTTTTTAAGTATATCCTTCATGAACTTCACATAGCTTACCATTGTTCCAAAGCTTCAACAAATGGAATGTTTATCGTTAATTTCCTTAAAATTTCAAAAAATTTAGAAAATTGGTTGTCCCTATTTTTCTGCTTTAATCTTTGAGAAAATGGAGGTAGTTGTCTTTCTATAGAGATTTTCATGGGTTTAATAAGAATTTCTCCCTCAAACTAAAAATCTTCACCATATTTTTCATTTTTCACCTCATCTTATTCAATTTCAACTTCTTGTTAAGCAATGTTTTCTAATTCTTTTCCACTTCATGGTTGAATAACTTTAATTTGTTCTTTGTTCTGATCTTTAAGATTTACTTCAACATTACTATGCAATGTTTCTGGAGGTTTATTGCTAAGTGCGATAGCAATAAATCCTAATTGATTTTCCATGTTTTTAATTGCAGCTCCTTAACTTTATAATTGACTTCCCAATTCTTCCATTGATAACTTTTTCTCCTTAATTTTTGGAGTTTCCGAATGGGTTTATTAAAACCCCGGGGGGTAATAAGGTTTATAAGCTTTATTCATTTGATTGCTAGAGTTTCCCAATGGGTTTACAACATTTTTTCCCCATTATGGATTTGTAGCATTAGAATTATTGTTACTCCAACTAAAGTTCAGAGGATTCTTCCAAATAGGATTATAATAATTGACATAAGGATTATTAGAATGATTGTTTATTGCATTTAAAGTCTCATAAGAATATTCAGATTCTATCAATTTTCCCAATGAGTTTTTCTCAAGCACAGATGTTTTTTTAGAACAATTCATTCCATATTGATCTATCTTCTTTGATATAATAGCTATTTGGGCAGCTAACATAGATATTGCATCAGAATCATTAATACTAGCTACTCCTTTTGGGTTTAACCTTTCAGAGGGCCATTAGAAATTGTTAGTAGCCATCTCTTTAATTAATGATTATGCTTCATCGAATGGTTTTAACATTAATGATCCACCAGCAAAATAATCAATTATCAATCTAAGAGATCCAATAAACCCATTATAAAATGTTTGAATTATTAACCAATCTGGCAATGCATGGTGTGGATCTCTAAATATTTCTCAAGCTTCATAAATTGATTCCCCTTCAAACTGACAAAAAGATGTGATATAATTTCTAAGCTTAGCATTTTTTGTAGGTGAGAAATAATTTGATAAAATTTTTTATGACAAATCTCCTTATGTTCTAATAGATCCAGGTGGTAATGAGTTTAAACACATCTTAGCTTTATCGCTAAGTGAAAAAGGAAAAAGTATAATTCTTACAACATCATTCGACACTCCATCATATTTAAATGTAGCACACAATTCTAGAAAACTAACAAGGTGTAAATTAGGATCTTTAGTTGGTGTTCCTCCAAACTGATTGTTTTGTACCATTTAGATAATAGCAGGTTTAAGCTCAAATGTATTGGCAGCTACAAAAAGGTTCTGCATGCTTAAATTAATTTCATCTGCTACAAGATTGGTCTAATCTCTTAAAGGTCTCTGATGATATTCATTTTCATTTGTAGTATTACTTAAATTGCAATTCATTTTACTAAAATGATCTACTGCTTTTTTTTTCAAAATTTTCTAATAGTTCTCTATATTACAGAATCATATGGCACTAAATTTCCATACCTTACACTACGCATAAACAAACAAAGTAAGTAATTAAATAAGCAAACACACTTAAATAAGAAAATCTTCAAAACTAAAATACAAACACTCTTTTTTTAGAATAAAATAAAATAACTTACTAATATTTTCCGTTACTTCCCCGAGTACGGTGCCAAAAACATCATGCGGGTAGATTTAATGTATAAATTTTGCAATTATCTTTCAATATTAAAAACTACACATGATAGATATAACAATAAATATGCAATATAATCCCAACAAAAATACTTTTTATGAAAATAGTTTTTTTTTAACTCTTTTTAAATGTCAAATCCCTTTTAAAATCAATGCAAATATACATATCGCTCAAGTAATAAAGGGCTCTAAAGGAGTCCTAGATATCGATCCCATGGAAAAGTTGGAAAAACCTATAAGTTAATTCTGAAAATTATTTTATAATTTAAAAATACAAAAAATAAAAGCTAAATGTGAAGTTTGAATATTAACTACTTTGGTTAATGGTATATAAAATGCAGATGAAAGACAGAGATAACTATCTTAAAATTAAACTTTCAAAAGTAAAATTATGAGAACTAAACAAAGTTTTTGTTGATGAAAGATTCAAATTTAAGAAAGCATCATTCCCCTTTACAATGGGTTTATGGATTATGAAGAAAGTAAAATCATTTTGAAAATCTATATAAAAATTGTTTTGTAGAAAAGAGGAGCAATCCTAATCTTTACCATCTTCCAAGTGCTATAAAAAACATTGACTAATCCAGAGTTTGGTCATTAATTTTGCGGTTAGGCTGGGAGGATACTGGCTGCCACTCCAGAGCTCCTACTACTCCATCCCCTGAGGGCTAACAATATCACATTAGTTTCCAATCAACTGGATCAAATTGTGGATTTTAATCTGTCACCTTAAAATCTCAAATTCTGCATCCAAAAAAGTATATTTCCCTATTTATTTGCACTCAATTTTATGGATGACATACTCTCTCATGAAATCAAATGTGTTTCTCCCCTGTTGTAGAAATCATAGATCTTTTTAGAACATATGTTTCTCAAAATGTTTTAAACTTTCAATTGGCTAGGTTTAAAAGTAAATGAAGATCGGAGTTCATATCATCACAAATTATTAACACTTAAAACCATAAGAAAATAAAATCAATTCTTCACAAAACCATATCTCAAAGCAGGGAAAAGGATAAAGAAAACAACTAAGAATTTATAAGAAGGATATGATAAAACATGGATTTCATATATAAAAATAAGTTTACAAAACAAAAGAAATAAAATACGCAACTTATCTCACAATCCTTCCCAAGCAAATCCCTAGAAGTTCTCTCCATGCCTTTCTCTCTTTACAAGCACACTCAATTCTCTCTTAGAAGTGTAATGAAGAAGAAATCTCCACATTCCCTCTCTTCTTACAACCCTAGAAGAAAATTTCTTCTTCTTCTCTCTTTGCCTTTGACGACTCCTCACTTTCTTGTCCTTTTTGTCCCCCTTTCAACTGCTTGAAATCTTCTTCTTTTATTTTGGGCTGCCTCCTTTCAAAAGGAATTCAAAATTTCTAAAAAAATTTCCTGCAAAAGTTAACTCTTTTGAAGTCAAAAGATGTATCATTTGATCCAAGAGACATATCCCTTCCTAAAAGAACCTTCTAAAGTGTATAGCTGCATTGAATTACTCCAATAGGTGTCTAAACAAGTGACCCTTTAAAAATTTGTGCAAAATTTGTCTAGAACTTCCTTAATCCACAAAAAGTCATCTCTGGCACATCATACGCCAGTTCTAGTGCATCTTGCGCTAATCCTCTATTTTGGCTCCAAATTTTGTCCTATTTTCCATTTTTGCTCCAAATACCTAAAAATGATATAACTGTAACAAAAACATGAAAATAATTTTCTTTGAAGTGCACTATCACCAAAAATAAGCATAAAATATATACTTAAAATAGTGTATTATTTTTATGTATCAGTAACCGGTAGAATCCTCAGACCCAGATGTGACTTAGCCGGTCAATGGCCTATAGGTCTTTTAGTGGCAACAATAGAATCAATGGTGATTATAGTAGTATCAACTCTACTTCCCAAGTGTAACCTGATGGGAATGCGAGCAGGCAAAATTTTAGATGCTCTTTGAGGTCGAATGGCAGATCTGACATCTCTTAGATTTTTTTTTTCTTTATGTGAGGGGATACTGCACATCCTACTCATTTAAGTAACTCACTAACTGAACAACCCTCTTAGATAGCTAGCCTCTGGAATATAGTAGTGACTCGAGTGATAGGAGTGGGCTTCTTCCTATCCCTATCATGTTCATGAGGCGACGACAAAGTAGTAGCAGTCTCTTAGATACTTTTGTACCCATTAGTGTACATTAACGGATGGAACCTACTCCCTCATAGAAGTGGATAATCTAGAAATCCTAGTTCCTTTTGATGAGGAATTTTATGAGCAGATACCTCTTAAGAAATCTAAGCTTTTGCAGCCTTCTGAACCTTTCGGCAAGGGTTTCTTCTTGGTGACCGAGTTAATGGCACAGACTTTAAACTTGATCCAATTTCAAATACCAATGGTGGAACGAAATATCCTGCGATTGTATCTTTAATAATTTAACGCGACCTTATATATGCTTAAAAATATAAGATAAATATGGATGTAATAAATATTCAATAATTGTAAAGTCACACTTATCAACGCAAGTATACATATCACTCAAGTAATATAGGGCTCTAATGGAGTCCTAGATATCGATCCCATAGGGAGTAGTTTAGAATTACGAACTAAGATTTTAGAAAAAAGCAATACTTTAATCACAACAATGAAGTTCAATTTGCTTATCTGTCACTAATAGGCAATTGCAATAAAAATATAATTTTAATAACTATTAAATAACGAATAATATTAATGAGGGTTTAAATGTGATATTCAATATTTAAGAAAGCATCCTTCTCCTTGTCAAGAAATTATAGTGAATGGATAAAGTGAATTGGTTCAAATGTATATTGTGTCAAATAGGAGCATACCTATTCTTTACCCTTGGGTCCAGGCATAAAGAACATTGGAATCATTCTCCTTGTCAAGAAATTATAGTGAATGGATAAAGTGAATCAGTTCAAATTATATTGCGCCAAATAGGAGCATACCTATTCTTTACCCTTTGGTCCGGGCATAAAAAACATTGACTAATCATTTGGTCCAGGCATAAAGAACATTGACTAATCCTATGCTTGGTTACTGATTCTGCGGCTAAATATTCTTTACCCTTTGGTCCAAGCATAAAGAACATTGACTAATCCTATCAAATAGGAGCATACGTATTCTTTACCCTTGGGTCCAGACATAAAGAACCTTGACTAATACTACGCTTGTTTACTGCATCTGCGGCTAGGCTGGGAGGATACCGGCTCTCACTTCGGAGCTCTCACGTTCCCCTCGCCTAAGGGCTAACATCTACACTTCAGCACCCAAACGATAGAACCGAATTGGGGATTTTAGTTTGTCACTCTAAAATCTC
>JXCR01139184.1:0-11648 GCA_002079205.1 Phalaenopsis hybrid cultivar
AGATCTCATTGCAACATTGACTGACAATATATTTTTTGATATGCGTGTATGAGAAAAAAAAAAGTGTCTTTAGCATCTGAGCTTATTCACAGAAGATAAAGAAGTAGAATCTTGACATAAGATTAAGTATTTAAAATGTAAATATCCTCTGTTTCGCGATTATTAGGAGGTTATTGAGAGGTTATTGAGGTATTAATTTCAATAACCTATAACTCTAATAACCTTCAAAAAATCTTCACGGGTTCTATTTCGATGTTATTCATAGGTTATTATGAGGGTATTGTAGAATTAATAGAGCACGCACACAGACTTGCATGCGTATTATACACACAAATATTTCTCCAATTGGTGGGGGTGATGGAGCATGTAGATAGGCAATGAACGAGGTATATTTTTTATGTTACATGAAAGATTTTAAGTATCTAAATGTAAAAAAAAAATATTTAGTTGTAGTAACATGTAAGATTTGCGTGGGTTTTTACTTGCACACTAATTTTTTTGTACACACTACCGGTACTTCTGTGATATTTACACATATGCCACTCAATTTGTATATATTTACATATCCGACACCCCAATTTACACACATGCCACTTTTTCTATGTATGAAAATGAGTTATCTCACTTTTTAAATGTAAAAAGTGTGATTTTTGTGACATGAATGACTCCAATGTTATAAATATAGAAAATAAAATTTAGATGTTAGTTATGTAAATACATTCGAGTTGGGTGTCATGCATGTAAATGCTGCTTGTCTATTTTATCATATCAATAATAAATAGTATTTCATTTTCATGTGCGATCAACTATGCAGATTTAATGGTATTATGATAATATTGTGGTGTTATTTACCTAAAAAAAAGAGAAATGATGAACTCAAATTGTATCTTAAGAAAAAAAATAAATTTTTTGGTGCTGACATCTGAATTAAGAACATTATCTTGTACTTATCTGAACAGCATATAGTCCTTGAAAACTTATAGTTAGAAATAAAAAAATATGAATTCTACCAGTTTTAATTTTTGCGCGATCCAATGTTGATTCTAAGCCCGATTTGATTCCTTAAATAAGATCTGAATTCCGTAAGAGCCAAACATCAATTCATTTTATTTACCATAAACGTTAAATTTATGTAGCCAGATGTTATAAATATAAATAAAAAAAAAATTATGTATAAGATATGTAAATTCACAAGAATTGTGTGCTTATATGTACTTAAATTTTTTTCAATTCAAATTTGATTTAAGTCTTAATTAGTATGTTAATTATCATATTAATTTTAAATAAAATTGATCTGAGATAAGAAAAAACTTGCTATAACATTCTATTGTCCTACTATATGCCATATGTATGTCTCATTGAGTTATGAAGTCTTAATTAGTATGTATCTTTACATTTTTTAGCACTACATGAAAGTTTGATCTTCTTTACATAACACATTATTATAAGAATTTATTAAAATATGCCTTGTAACATGAGAATTAGTTTATTAACATTCTACCTATATATTTAAGTAAGTTTTGTCAAATATTGATCATGAGGTGATGGACTACAAATTTTTTGTTAATCATTAAATTAGGCTTTTAATCATCAACATCATTGTGACTTGATTGTGTTTTTAATTTGCTATATGGTTTTCATATATCACTAACTATTATTAATTGCGTGTGATTGCATATTATAGTATGTATTTAGGTTTATTAAATAGACTAATGATCATTGGGTAGTGTTAGTTTAATGATGTATTCCATTAAATTTGATGATAATGACTTTATGCTGGATGATCAAATGTATGGATTGTATTTCAAATGCATTGATTTTATGAATTTGCAACTTAAAAATTGGATCAATATTTGAGTATAGAAGAACTCAAGATAGATCAAGATGGATAGCTAGAAGCTCAAGATATAATATTTATTTAGAAAATATTTAGAAGATAATAGGAGTTTACTTGTATGATTTATTTTTGCCCCAAGTCAAATGTATTTCCTTAACTTTTCTATTTATTATTAAATAAGGAGAAAAAAATTAAATCAGATATTAATATATTTTAAGTATCATTTTTTTTATGTACATAGCTAGCCCTTTAAATATCATAATTTTATTTGATAAAATAATTTTAGAATATTATTATGCATTAAAGTTGATTTAAATTTATTTTTTTTATGAGAAGCATAATAATAAGTTAAGTGTTGCCGAGATGAGAATGATTAGGTGGATGAGTGGCTTAGAGAAGCATAATAATAAGTTAAGTGTTTGCCGAGATGAGAATGATTAGGTGGATGAGTGGCTTTAGAAGCATAATGATAAGTTAAGTGTTGCCGAGATGAGAATGATTAGGTGGATGAGTGGCTTTACACTTAGAGGCAAAATGCAGAATGAATATATTCGTGATAGGGTTGGTGTAGCTCCTGTGACAGACAAAATTAAAGCGAAATGAATATATTCGTGATAGGGTTGGTGTAGCTCCTGTGACGGACAAAATTAGATAAATGTCTTAGATGGTTTGGTCACATTAAACGTCGACCATCTGATGATTCGATTAGGAGAGTAGATCCATCTTAGATGGTTTGGTCACATTAAACGTCGACCATCTGATGATCTGATTAGGAGAGTAGATGGTATTAGATGGTTTGGTCACATTAAACGTCGACCATCTGATGATCTGATTAGGAGAGTAGATGTTTTAGTCACATTAAACGTCGACCATCTGATGATCCGATTAGGAGAGTAGATGTTTTAGATTTGACTCGTGTTAAGAAAGGCAGAGGTAGACCTAGGAAGACTTGGGCTTATTGTATTAAAAATGANGGCAGAGGTAGACCTAGGAAGACTTGGGCTTATTGTATTAAAAATGATCTTAATTTATTAGAACTAAGTGAAAATATGACACTAAATAGGACGCAATGGAGAAAAAGGATTCTTGTAGCCAACCCCACATAGTGGGATTAAGGCTTTGTTGTTGTTGTTGTTGTTGTTATAAATAGCCCAATTTTCTTCATGTAATAGCTACTCTTAAACTCTCAACATTTTAATGTATATTTTCTTCATCCCTACTTTTCCAGGAAAAAATTTAAGAAATGAGGCCTCTTATTTTTTTGCCAGTATCCTTCAAATTTGCAAGATCAAATTTCTTGGTTTGGAGATCTCTACGCCTCAAATCAAACAAACTCACTTGACATTTTTTTTAGTTTGTTTTCTTCTTTTTTTTTTCTACTCTTGTAATTTTTATCTTTTACATCTCCTAAAAACTTTTGGATTAAATATTATTTAAGCATCTTAAATTTATTTTTTATGGGTATACATCAAAAATGACCACAAGAATCACAAAGGAATTCAACTAGTCACACTTGGAAGAAACCAAAGAATGCATTAGGATGGTCGAGAGACATAGATGTCAAGCATCGTTTCATTTGGTCGGATCATGGGTCGCCGAAGGAAAGTATAATCAAATAAAGAAACATTATGCATTTAATATGAAGGACAACCATGTGTAATCAACACTCTCAGCCGATTCTGGGATCCCTCGGATAGAAAACCGACGGTCGCTTCCTAGAACATATTTTCAACCCTTTGCAAAGACCTCTTGTCTGAAGGAGAATTATCCATAAAATTATGGTGATGCACCATCTCAAGATGGTCCAAGTTAATCCCTAATGATAAGAAAGCCTCTACAAAGGGTTCCCTCAAGAAGGCCAAGTGATGACCTTCCAACCTATTAAAGTGCTCTCATCCTACCAAAGAACTTTTAGCCGATCGAACGATCATCGAATCACCGAATGTTAACATCAGTGGATCATTAATTCCTTACTTTAAACAGTTATGAATATGAAATGGTGGTAACATTGGTTAACAAATATTAAAAATCCCAGAGTCGGTTACAAATATGTAAATGTTTAATGGTACATTAATCACTTGTAACGTTCTTATTTAACCAAGAACAAATATATAACTTACTAGACACTCGCACTTGATAAGGAAAAAGTGGTGCAGGGAG
The DNA here is from genome assembly GCA_002079205.1 of Phalaenopsis hybrid cultivar. Lineage (NCBI taxonomy): Eukaryota > Viridiplantae > Streptophyta > Magnoliopsida > Asparagales > Orchidaceae > Phalaenopsis > Phalaenopsis hybrid cultivar. The sequence continues at coordinate 3,998 of JXCR01139184.1, forward strand.
CTATCATAGACTTTGACCTAGATCTCGAGCGAGTCAAGATGAAATATGAGGGGCACCTATTAAATGTGGTTAGTCGGGAAGAGATTGATGGTTTGAAACTGGTACTCAAGTTCCAAAGCAAGAAAGAAGAGATGTCAGTGAAGAAGAGAAAAGTTGAAGAAGTTATAAAAGAAGCCTGAGAAACCCACAGCCCAATGAAGAAAGTCAGTCAGATACAAACCATGTTCATGACAGCAAAGGGGGAGCTCATCAGTGTCTCGTCGGAAAATTCCCTGGAGACTCTTTTTGAAAGGAGAGCACCCTTGACGCGCACACAGCGTAGGAACACCAATCTTCGTAAACGCAAGAAGTTTGACCGACTAGAAAGAAGGCAAGATGTAGAATCAGCTTCAAAGCATGTTCCAGTTATTCAAGAGGAAGACATGTTTGCTCAGCTACTGGGGGAGAATCTTCCCCAGCCTCCGATGAAACAGAAAGAAGTAGTGCCAACAGTGGATCACACACTTTTGAAGTTTACACTCGTCGAGCCATGAGAGCAATGTACGGAATGCAAAGTCCTTCAAACATAACATTATGACTCCTCAACAGAATATTTTGCGCCTTCAATGGTATTAAGAAGCAAGGAACATCCAGATGTTGAACCATACATCCTGTAGTTCGTCAAACCAAGACAACTACAAATCATTTCCGAGCATGAATTGGAGAAATTTCAGAAGGTACAGAAGTAGAACTTTGAACACTTTGAAAGAATACAAGGAGAATATGTCAATATCGTAAAGGGGTTAGAATTGCACACTAATGTGTTTTCAAGAATGAGCAAAGGAACATAATCTATTTGTATTTGACTTAAGGGACAAAGGCCGAGTAGACCATTTAAGGAAGAGAACGCACTCAGAGCCCCATAAATGTATGAGGTGAAAGAGAAGGGAAAAGGAAATCAAATAAAAAAAGGTTTTAAAAGAAAGAAACAAACTGATGACAAAATTCCACACTTTTCACAAACTTCACCTTAACTGTAGAACTCGTGCCTCTTGGCATAACTTCCATGTTAATCTTCACAAAAACTTGAAATTCCTCGACATCAAACACCTCAAATTCAATCGTCTCCACAAATTTTACACTTCACAAATCTCCAAGTCACTTTAAAATTGAAATTCTAGCGTCGGTATAGGGATTCTAATTCCTTCAAAATTCCACAAATTTTTTTCATGTCTTTCAACAAATTTTCCACATTCATGCAATTCCAGAGTTGATGCAGGGATTCTAATTCCTTAAAATTTCACAAATTTTTAGCATGTCTTTCCACAAGTTTTCCACATTCACGAAATTCCAAGGTCGGTCCAAGGATTTCAATTCTTTCAAAATTCGTCAAAATTTTCACATGCCTTTTCATAAGTTTTTTGCATCCATAAAATTCCAAGGTCGGTGCAGGGATTTTGATTACTTAAAATTTAAATTCCATGGTCGATGCGGGGATTCCGATTTCTTAAAATTCCACAAAATTTTGTATGTCTTTCCACAAGTTTTCCGTATCCATAAAATTTAAGGATCGGTGCAGTGATTCCAATTCCTTCAAATCAAATTTTGAGGATCAATGTGAGGCCCCCTATATGGATGTTTAGGCTTCCAATTCCTTCAAATTCAAATTCTGAGGATCGGTGTGAGGCCCCTTATATGGATGATAAGGCTTTTGATTCCTTCAAATCAAAATTTTGAGGATCGGTATGAGGCCCCTTAAATATATTTTAAGGCTTCTGATTCCTTCATATTCAGATTTTCAAGGATTGTTGTGAGGCTCTCTTAAATGGATGATAAGGCTTCTGACTTTTTCATTCCTCTTTGGTTGGATGTAAAGCCCCTCAAATGGAAATTTCAGTTTTTCTTTCGTATGTGTTCTTCCTACAAAATCAAATTTCTGAAAATAGGAGTGAGGCCCTCCAAAATGGATATTAAGACTGATGATTCCATCAAATTTAAGTTTATGAAGATAGGAGTAAGATCCCCATTAATGGATGCTAAGGCTTTTGATTCCTTCGCTACCATTTGGGTTGAATGTGAGCACTTGTGCTTTCCTCCGTAACGTAGCATACATTTCTTTGTCACCACTTGGACTGGATATGAGTCCCTTTGTTTTCCTTCCAAATATGACAAACATTTTTCTCACTAGCTCTCAAGTTGGATGTGATTCCTTATTCTTTCCTTCTTGAACTAGTTTTTCCATCAAATCAATTTGCCAAACTATCAAATCCTCGACAAGAAATTTTCAACAACTTTCACCTCAGAATCTAAAAAAAAAATCAAAATTAAAAATGAAAACAAAAAATCATACACAAAAAAATCAAATCAACACTTAAATTTGAAAACTCAAAATTCACAGCAACAATTTGAAAATACACATGTTAATCTCCAGTGAAAATGCTCAAAACTTTCTACTTAAATCTTTCCTTGATATGGGAATTCCGAGGTGGAAATCCTAGCTCAAATTCCATATTGAACCCAAATAAATCTTTCGCCTATTCTAAGTAAGTCTACTTGAATGACTCTTTGTTTTAGTTGATTGCTCCGATCAATGCCAATACACACGATGTACTTGTTCAACACACCACACATATTTGGGCTCCATTTGTTGACCTCATTTTTTGTGAGGTCTGGTCTTCCTTTTAGAACTTAGGATCTAGCCATAGGACTTCCCTATTGATTATCCTAGAAGCCTAGTGAAGGGACCCATCCCACATAGAAATTCAAATTATTTCTTGACTCTTTCTGTGAAGTCTCACATGGGTGGTCTAAATCCTCAATGCTTAAATGAGTTGATTGAGACCAACATGTAGAAGATTCAAAAAATGAGCTCCCATAGGATTGGGTGGCCTTAGGAACACCCTTTTGACCTTAAATGGCTTGGGTAGTCACACTCACTTCACTTCACACTTCGCTTGCACTTCACTCCCCTTTACAAAATTTGCTCCAAATCTAGCTCAAATTTCTCAAAATTATCAAAATTAAATCCAAACTTCAAATCCAACTCCAAGACCAAGTCTCATGGAAGCCAAATTCAAATTCACATCTCAAACCCACCATAATACAAAATCCAATCCAACTCTAGCAAATTTTAAGCCAAAATCTAAAATTGCCCAAACCCAAATTCAATCCCACATTTAATTCCTCCAAAATGCAAAAATCACCCAAACCAACAAATTTCAAGCTCAAAATCCAATCCTATTAATTTCAAACCCATATTCATCTCAAACCCATTTAAACCCTTGTCCCAAGTCCAATTTTACCAAAATTAAGAGCCTAAAATCCATCAAAATAATTTATAAAAGCTCTTCAACCTACCAATTGTGTTGTGCCGCACGTGCATGGGTGAAATTGAAGTGAAAGGGAATTTAGGCTAGTTTTGGGCTCGGTTCGGGCTAGCCAAGCCAATAACACACATTTTTTTCTTGATTTTTTGTGTAATGACACCCAAATTTGCATAATACACGCGCTATAACACTTCTCTCAATTTCTCGCCAATAACACCTCAATAGCACCACAATAACTCTCTCAATAATACCACTTTAAACAGTCGGTGTAAGCCTGTAAGAACCACGTAATACTACCACGACAACATCGTGATAGCTCTCCTAATAACACTACTTGAAACTACGACCGCGAAACTGGAATAACACCACAATACAAATGTAATAACACCACAATAATGCCTGTCATTGACACCACAAACTCCTAAGCCACTCCACGCCAATATTACCCTTGCCCTGCAATCCAACCTCGATAACACCACATTACAACCACCAATAACACAGTGATCGTGATTTTGAGCCAATACAACCTAGATCCAACCCCCAATAACACCATGATCCATAATTTGAATTTCAAATTCAAGTTAATCGTGCATGAATCAGGCTTTAATTGAGATTGATTTAGTGTTATTACCTTCTAATTAAACTCTACATTGATTAGGAGAGGGTCCTCTCCATATTTTTCATGAAATGGCTCTTTTAGAGATTTACATAAGAAAAAAATTACTGTCTTTCAGGGATCATTCCATGGAGAAAGTAAAGAGAGCCAGAGAGTTTTCTTTCCTACACAACATTGTCAAGCCTCTCCAACATCCTTAGCCATCATCTCCCACTACAAAGCCTCAATTTTGAAGCTCAAACTCATGACTTTTTTGGTCTTTAAATTGACTTCAACAAAACTCCAATTTAATCCTTCCAAAAGCTCCCCCACACCACAAGACTTCGTTGCCAATCAAATCCTCACCTTCCCACAGCCTCTATTGTAACCCTATACCAAGCTTAAGCCACTTTTTGTCAAGTTGGTACTTGGACTCACTCTCAGAGGAATCCAGCAATTGGAGGAGGTTGTAGGACTCAACCAAAGCTTCTATAACCAACCAATCGAGGCCTTACCTCTTGAGCTAAGATATAATATGCAGCCAACATTTAAAATCTGTCGGGTCGATTTGAAAAATAATTTAAGTTAATAAATATATATTTTTGATTTTGACAATGTAGTCTTTAAATTTTAAGAAAAAGAATGAGACCAGATATATCTCATATTCACAACAGTTCAAGTAATCGAACCTAACACCATAAGTAATATGTTATCCCAAAAGATAGACATACTACTTGACAGTAGACTCGATCATATAAACTAAATGATTTATGATGTTTGTTTGGTCTGTGAACCTTTTGTGTGAATGACAGGTTCAGCTGCTTAGGAATTTTTTGTTGTTGTAAGATTTCTCATTTCCTACACTTAATTTTCTTTCATGATTTCAATAAAATATTCCATGTTTCTCTATCTTATGACACATTGCTAAATCTCTCTCTTGCTCTTGTTATGTAAGGTTTTGATGTTTCTCGTTGTGTTCTTATTTATTTTTCCTGTAAATGTCATTTGCACTGTTATTTATTCATATTTTTGTGTTAGCTTTTTGCACATAGTGTGCACCTAATCTGGCCAATTTCAATGTTAAAAATTCTTGTGAGCAAAGACTTCCAATTGTCTCTTAGTGTAACTCATAGGTTAACATACAATAACATTGAGTAATAGAAATATTGTCACTAGGGGATTGCAACCTAAATAGGGAACCTAAGGAGTCCTGGAAAATACTGCATGGTTATGGTCTACTTAACTGTAATATAGTTTCCAACTCTAGTTATGACATTAATATAGAACAATAAGAATTAGCACTATTAGATAACTATTACGTAGAGGAATTCATAAGAATACGATGCGAATACAGTACACCTGAGTCATAGAAGCATGAGCCTCATTTCCTCTAAAGATCACTAAAGACTCCTTGTTTCGTATTGTTTTCTTTCCTATTGTCTACTTTATTTTCTATGTTGCGTAGGATTGTAGATGCTCATAACTAAAACCGAGAAAATGTCAAACTAGGTTCAATAGTTTAGTAAACTAAAGCTTTCTTGTCAAAATCTTGTGATCAATATGCAGACTCTAAAATTCATATATAATTTGACACGTTGACTTACATGATAGATCAACTTGCTTCACAACAATTTTGTCCATCACAAGTATCATGTAGGGGAGCTGATAAGAAAAATATAGAGAGAAAATTATAAAATTGTTACAAAAACATGTATCACATAACCTCTTTGAAGGACTTAAATTTATTCATTTACTTTTCAAGTACTGTCTACTGTACTGTTAAGGTGGTAGGGTTTTTATTATTATCAATTTGATCACTTAGACTAAATTTAGTGGTTTTGGTACACTAGAACTTGCCTTGTTATAAATATTTTAACAACTAATCTCGCGAGATAAATATGTGGACTCTTTATTCATATATTACTTGATCAACATGTATATTTACGTGATTAACCGATTTTTTCAGAGTAATTTAGGGCATAAATTAGCTACAATGAAAATATGAAAATTTATGCCTTAAACATTTGAAATGATTTAGGGTCCATTTGGGGCAGCTTGTGCGTTTCAGGATAAGCCGCTTATCCTGAAACGCGGCCTGTTTCAGGATAAGCTGTTTATCCTGAAACGCGACCCGCGGGCTGGCCGCAGGGATCGACTCGCGGCCTGCGTTTAGTGTAAAAATTCAAACACAGTTTCAGATAAGCTGGCGAAACGCGCGAACCAAACGGCACGGCGGCGTTTTCAACGCCGCCCACACTTATAAGCTGCCCCAAATGGACCTTTATTTGAAACCCTAGGCTCTTAGTATAAATATAATTATTAACCTTTTTCTTAAGGATAATACTTTAAGAAAATTATATAGCCACCATCTCATAGTAAGCTTCTAACACTTTAATCCTTTGTAATAACTTTTATGATTTCAACAATCACATAGAAGGATGAGAGAGAGAGAGAGAGAGAGAGAGAGAGAGAGAGAGAGAGAGAGAGAGAGAGAGNGAGAGAGAGAGAGAGAGAGAGAGAGAGAGAGAGAGATTAATTTGCATCCTTAGTTCCTAAAGATATTATGATAGTTTGTTGTTGATGAGCTCATATTTCTATACTTGATATTGTATTCATATGTAAGATCATTTAACTTGTACATTTTTTTATTTCTTTATTGATATTTTTTTCTATAGATCTCTTAAATGTTCAAAATGAGAATGTTTAGGAGAGGTACATTTTCCAAAAATTAGCTGATAGGTTTTCATGAGTATGACCAATGTCAAGGCTTCTCCACCTAGTAAAGGATTTTTTTTATTAAGTGCAATGTTTGCATAAAATCCAATGTGATGGTGTGCACCCATATATGGACATAAACTAAGGTCAAACCACAAAAAGGTGATTTGTGATTGATTGAATGTCTTTTATGTGCATCTCATTTAATAAATTCCAATTCTGTTAATGTTATTGATCTTAATATTAGTGATTATGTAAAATTTGTCATTTGATTATTCATTTTTTAAAAGAAAAAATTTATAGATAAACAAAGCCCAACTCACCCCCTCACCCTTTTTGGGCATACTTAAAACCAACACTAGATACACATGATAAAACATAGGGATCATTATCTTATGAGCTATCATTATATAATTTCCATTTCAATATTACACTAAGAATATCAAGGGTATCAAATCATTAGTATATCTTTGAGACATAGGTTCATGTCTTTTGAATAAAATATGATAATTGTATTGATACCTTTTCAAATTCACTCTCTGACCCCTCATTTATATACTTGGGATGAGGCTCAATTTTATAAGAATACTACATTTTAAACATATAGATAGAATCATATAATAAAATTGAATGCTTATTGCAAAATGAACTAAGTTAATTTAAAATCATTTTGTTACCGAGAGAACCAATGATGAATTTTAGTATGAGAACCAATGTCAAGTCATCACTCAATTCAAGAGTGCTTGCTCAATTTAGGTGATAATTGAATGTACAACTATAATCTAATAAATATGAATCAAAAGCATTAAATTTTGATGTTGACCACTAATAATATAGTTTTCAACTTAAGGGACTCATAAAGATCCTATTCTTTCAAGTTTTCAGATAGTGGTTGTAAAGGCAACCATTATGATGGAACTTAGTAGTTAGAAAGTTGCAATTCGATGTTGTAGTAATACCATATATGTTTCTCTTTTAGATTGTTGATTTGACCAACTTTATGATGATAATTAGTAGTTAATTGGTGAACTAACTT
>JXCR01139187.1:0-22720 GCA_002079205.1 Phalaenopsis hybrid cultivar
GCCGCTTAAAAACGCGTCGCGGCGACTGTGGCTTCCCCGCAGCTGCAGTGCTAGCAAATCGAGTTGAAAAAAATTACTTACTTATACGTTGTTTATGAATTCTGATTATTTTGACATGAATATCGTATGAATTTCATAACAATCTTTTAAATAAAAAATATTCAAAGTTTTGATTAAGAATAATTCAAAGTTATGATTTCCGCAAACTTACTATCAAACTGACCGGCTCAACTAGACGTACCGAATGATACCAAAATTTGTCCAAACCAAGTCAAATAAAGCTGAGATCAAGCATTTAAACCACTTTTGTTAGTTTCCTGAGCATAATTGGAAACTCAAAATGGATGTCGAATTTGGTGAGCTTGTGATCGAATCGAGCCTCTCAGCAAGGCGAATCCAACAAACCCAAGATCACTCAATTCTGACATCGTTAATGCACTGAAATGTCCATCAAATATTGTGTGATCGCAGGAGCCGTCCGATCAAATTGATTTATATTTCTTCATTAGTTGCAACTGAAACTCTATAAATTGAGCTCTAACACTCTCTAAAAAGATGGGAGAGCTTGAAGTCAGAAGAAGACTGAAGCTTTGAGAATTAGTTGAAATTTGCATTCTACTCCTGCAATTGTCGACTACCACTCCCTAGCCGCCACCAATCACCATCGACAGCCTCCCATTACTTTTGACGAAGCATCATGCAAAGCAACACATCACCCCAACATTGACTGATCCCAAAGACAGTGCTACTGCGCACGCCAAAAATGGTGTAGCAATGCAGCCTAAAGAGGGTGCAACATCGTATCTCAAAGATGACGTAATGACGCACCTCACATGCACTCATGTCGCTCCTGACTCCAGCCCTTTTGACCCATGAACTTCAATACTACTCATCACTACGATTTACTTGACCAACCGTGACCTACGTGATTATACGACCTACGTCGTCTACAGCTCTCGCAACTCCCTACTACCGTCTCTATGGCCAACTGAGACTTCTAAAGAAACAATCCACGACCCATCTAGTCAACTACTGTCATGGTTATCAATTAAGACCTCTACGACAAGCCGGAGTTATAGCCACAGTTTACAACACTCACGACAAACTACTGCCTCCCCAACAATTGACTATGGCTCTTGTAGTCAGGTGTTGCAAAAAACTACAACCACATTACGAATAAACAACTTTGTAATTTCATCTTTCTTAATAAATGAGAAAAGTAAACTTGTGTACTCACTATTCATAGTAAATTATTTCAACTCGGTTAGACCCCGTGATTTTTTTCCCTTTCAAGAGTTTTCCACACAAAAAAATTGAGTTGTCTCCGCATGCTTACTTCTCTTTAACTACATGAGTGTGCTATTTTTTCATACAATGTTAAGATTATAAATAATCATTATTTCCAATTATGAATGTTCTAGCACACATTATATATATTTATTTGAGTTTTTACACCTAAATTTTAATTTTTACAAAACTGAGCCCCCTATCAGCGCCCACTATTCTGATCAACGGCGGTGATCAGCTTGATTTGCGTCAATTAATTTTCAACTACCTTTGTAAGTTGTGGACCCCATTTTAACCAACCTTCATAAATAAATTTTTTTTATTATTATTACTAATTTCACATGTAACATAGAGCTTATATTATAGGAGTTTGATATGTAGCAAGCAGTAGTGCATTAAATGCTGCCTATTCAATGCAGCTGATTTCTATGGCTAAACTAAAATCATAGCATTTTATAAAAATAAAAAATCTCTATTTTCCGAGCGAGCTACAATGAGAACATTAAGGGTTTGAAAATTTTGAAATCTAACGCAAAATAATTCCCAATTATTTTAAAATCGAACCCTAATAATCCTCTATTAGAACTATTTAAACCCTAATTTAAAATATTTATCAAGATGCATTTATTTTAATATTATATATATATATATATATTATATTCTTAATATTATTTAATTAAATGGAAAATTGATTTTAAAGAACAAAATTTTCATATAAATAGATTTAACAGTTAATGAAAAATTGAATATTCATCTAATTTTGGCACCATAATTGTTCGAGGATTTCAGAATTGAAATGTCGAGGAGAGCCGACGCTACATGCACTTTTCCAGAAAAATCAAACACCCAAAACCCTAATATTGACACGTGTCAGCACGGCATGGAAATAAGAAATCAACACGTTTCAAAACCACGTCCATATAAACCAACAAACTAAGGATTGCTCCCATGATTAAGCCTCAACAGATTTGGGTTCTCAACAAAGCAAATATACTTCCAGCACCTTCTTTTTAGCGTAAATTGATAAAAAAAACCAGCAAAATAGACCTAACACATTAGCAAACAAAAATTTGCAAAAAAACCCAATATCTTTATCAAATTCATATAAAAATTACCCCCAAAGTTTTATCATTTCATCCAAAACATGTGCTGAAAATGAATAGAGAGTAAAGTGATAAAATTAGGGTTCTAGCTCAAATCTATCAAAATAAGATGTTACAGCAGCAGAATAATCTTCCCATATTCAAAACACTCAGCTCAATCTTAATCAGCGTCTTCAATTTCTTCATCTTCCGGCACGCCTCGGAGATAAAGTACGTTGTTACACCTGGAAACAAGTAGAGATCAGAATAATGCAAATCTAATGAACACCATCTTATTCTGGAAACAGTACAAGTACATCCTACATTTAGAAAATCCCTATGCATTTACATATCTAACACATAAATGTCAATTTTTACATTTATATCAGTTCACCTACCCCTGAAAAGGTGTATTTGCCTTCTTAAAAGTTTATAATAGTTGATATTTTCTTATGTGATAAGAAAGATTTGAGTGATATAAATGTAAGCATTAAAGTTTAGGAGTTTGATATGTGGTAGAAATGTCCATGGTTATGCTTAGGAAGCTTACCTTATAAGTATCTCACCGAGATTTCCTGAGAACTCGCCATCAATATATTCTTCAGTGTTTGCAAGCTGGAAGAGTAATGGAGTTACAGTTTCAGAAATTATTTATAAAAGTTAGAAGAGAAGTAGCCGTGGCATCAGTTTTATGAAGTCAAAGTTAAATAAATACCTGCAAGTTCATGTAGGAATCAACTGAAACAAGAAAACCTGGGAAAGAGGAATACCAAGCCATTAGTGGGCAGTTAGAGAGAGAGAGAAGAAATGAAAAGACATTTACATACATAGCACATAATTCTTATTTATTTACATTTCTAACACCTAAACTTTACTTTTTACATTTAAACCACCTATATCTTTCATATCACATCAAAATACCACCATTTTAACTTTAAATGGTGATATATTCATGCATAGGTGAGGTGACATGTATGTAAGAAATAAAATTTTGATGTTAGTTAGAGCTGTATCCATGTAAATCTTTCAAAGGGTGAACATAGTGAACATATGCATCAATGGGTACAAAAGAGTACCTTTGTATTCCATTCCCCACTTCAGTTTCACAATCACAGGTTTCCCAGTCAGATTGTTCAGGAATGGCTTCGGGTTAACCGGCACGGTCTGCAGACCAACATTAAAAAACAAACTTCTTAAAAAGCATTCATTGGCTAAATGGGCAATAAAAATAAAACATTAGAATCCGCAAAAATATGATAAGGAATACATCAACTAAGAAATAAAATAAATTATGCAGACAATAAATGAGTATGATACAGTTTTATAACACAACTTTAATCTAGGATATTTTTCATATATATATATATATATATATATATATATATATATATATAAAAGTTTAGATGTGAGATAAGTAAATACATAAGAATTGTGTGCTACATATGTAAAATTCCCAAATGAAAATTATGATGATTTCACCATAATGCATGTTGGTTGTATTAAATACGATTGGGGCTCTTTGGTACTGGGCGTTCAAAACACGTCCTTAAATCAAGCATGCCAGGCAATTGAGAAACATCAGACTTTCAAAGATCTACCAAGAAGATTGCAGAGAAGAAATTTTAATTAAAAATTAGATACAGGAAGTATATGTAAAAATCCGTTGTACATTAAGCTTATAGAACATAGTACAAAGTTTTTTTTATTTTTATTTTTATTTTTTAAATTTTTATAGACAAAGTACAAAGTTAAATTTAAGTTGTAACATTTGTTTAAACTATATTTATGCAAAAGATGATACTAATATGCTAAAGCATAAAATTACTCAATGTGAGAGGGCAGGAGCTGCTCACTTTTCTCAAAAATAGGCACCGATTTTCCAAAGATTATAAAAAAAGTTAATCTTTTTTTCAATACATAATGGAAAAATTAACATCTAAAACAGACAACAAAATTCTGAAGTTTTAAAATAGAAGGACATATTCACAAGTGTATAAAATATATGGAATTAGAACTCAAAAACAATAACTTTCTTTCATGGTATTAAACTGCAAAGAATGTTTCATAGAGCTGACTCCGAATCGCCGATAAGCATAAATATTATTTTATTAGCCTTTATCTCAAACAGGCAATTATTTGGGATGGGGTTAATTTTATGATTTTTTTTTTTTTCATTCATATGTACAAAAGTGATTGTTAAATATGGAAATTGAAAAACAATTGACATTGTAAGATCTTCCTGGGACATAATTGCAAGGAATGGATTATTTCGAGTGTCCCCAGCATATGAAAAAATGCATTAAATCTTTTAAAGCATATATAGAACAAGCTGAGCAAAACTAGGATTGCAAGAAATGTTGAAACCATATTTATGCACAAGAAAACGCTAAGATGGTTGAGGAAAACTGGCTAGGTTGAAAGGCTCGAGGTTAGGAGCCTAGGAGCTGACTTATCTCACCCATAGCATTGAATTTTACGCCTAGTACATAATCCAGAAATTTTACATCAAAAACAGAAAACAAAATTATGATTCTGGAATGCTTAATTGCGCTTTCATTTCATGTTTTTCGCTTAAAAAAAATATATATGTTAAGAATACAATTGTTTACTTATTTTTTATTTTTTCAGTGATTTTTGGAAATAAATTAGTATGTTTCCAAAAAGTTTGAAAGCGCCACATAAATATATTCACTTGTTTCAGAACATTTATTACAAAAGAGGAAACAAATATCCAAATAAGTTACCATATGTGAAAATTAACAAATCAGAAACAAAACATACGCAGCCAAATATATATTATAACATAGAAAGAATGAAAACAATATATCTATAACATACAAACATTCATTAATAATGAGCAACAAATATAAACAAGTACTTAAAAAGAATACCTTTCTTTCATTGCATAAACTCACAAAAAATAGTTTCATCAGGTAGTCTCTAAATCACAAAAAATTATGGGTGTCAAAAAGTGACCAGACATGTCAACTCGACCCGAACCTAACTAAAAAAATCCCAGTTCGAGTTGCTCCAAATAATATTCGGTCAGTGTTTGAGTTAGGAATTCTAACCCGTTTAATTTTTTAGGTCAGCTTCAGGTTGACCCATCAAACCAAATTTGACCCAATAACTGAAAATTAACTCAAAATCAACAAACTAACCCAAAGTTGACTTGAAATCGACCAAATTGTGAAACGAATAGATTATGTTTTATGTTAAATGGGATATATGGTATGTATCAAGTAGTTTCGAGTTCGGGTTAGCGGTATAAATCAACAAACTAACCCAAAGTTGACTTGAAGTCGAGTTCGGGTTAGCGGATTAAAAATTGGTTGGCTTAGTGTTGAATTTTTTTAAATTTTAATATTCGATATGGTATGTATCAAGTAGTTTCGAGTCAAGTCAATTTTAGGTAAACCCCAAACCTGACCCACAAACTCGATTTGACATCCCTACAAAATAACATCAATATTAGCCTTATCCTAATTTTTTAAGGCAAGCTTAATCAATATTCATTTTAAATATGTTCCTAATGAGTGTTGTCTTAAGTATTAAACCTATTCTTTACAAAACAATTTGAACTTCTAACCATGTAATCTTAAGCCTACCATACTTTTTCCTAATATTCTAACACTAATTTTAACTATCTATTTAATAAGTATATTTTCTAACCTTCGTTGTATAAGTCTAAACTTGTCTAGTCTAATTTCAATCGTGTTATCTTTGACAGATGTCAATCTAAACCATTATAATATAATTCAATTCTAATCCATCCTACTTTGTCACCCATTCATCTTCACATTCTCATTTCCATCACACTCAACCAAACTATCAAAAAAATTTTTACTAAATAATACTCATATAAATGCAATGTCACTAGATTGCAGTTTTATAAAATTTACCTTTCAGTTANACTTGTCTAGTCTAATTTCAATCGTGTTATCTTTGACAGATGTCAATCTAAACCATTATAATATAATTCAATTCTAATCCATCCTACTTTGTCACCCATTCATCTTCACATTCTCATTTCCATCACACTCAACCAAACTATCAAAAAAATTTTTACTAAATAATACTCATATAAATGCAATGTCACTAGATTGCAGTTTTATAAAATTTACCTTTCAGTTATAAAGTTATCTTCTTATTACAAAATACTCCTAAAATAATTCTCTTTAACTATAGAATCAATATCATCATCATCATCTAAATTATGATTCATTTATATCACAGAACCAAGATACTCAAGCCCAGCACTGCGACATATCTTTTAACAATATTCACTAATAATAAATATAATGCCTACTAAAAGTTCATCTCATATCCTCATTTTTATTCCACTAATTCTAAGCCCTCTATATTCTAAATGTTTTTTTCAATATTCTAACTTTTCAATTCAACAAATATGTCACTCAGTAAATCTACAAAAAGTTTACACAAAACACCTCATTTTAAATATAATATCTATTTATCTACATAAACAATTAAAAAAGAGAAGGATTTAAGATTGATCCTTTATGTAATCATAATATAATTAAAAATTAATTGGTCACTCGATTAATTTTAATATTGGTCAAGGATCCATCATAATCTTTTATAACATCAACATACTTTTGACATGCATATATCCTTCTTAATGTGCACTATAGATTTTTGTGATCTAAATCAAAAAACTTCTCAAGATAACTAAGAACTATATATAGATCGTTTCTCAAATCTCTATACTTACGATTAACACAAAATTGTTGATATAGTACGTCTTCTTAATTTGAAATCAAATCGAATCTCTAAATTGATAAATTGTATGCATAATTTTCAATATACTCAATCATAGATTCAATGTAAGTCACATAAATTTGACTTCTCTATAATATTAAACATCTCCTTTGTCTTTAAATATTAGCACAAGAAAAATTTTCAACCATTTGGCATTTTGTTAGCCTTAAATATTATATTAAAAAATTTTAATCACAACTAACTTGGCATTATATGTTTCACAAAAAAAAAAAAAAATTGATGCGATCGAAGGTCATAGATTCTATTCTATTATGAAAATATCAAGAAACAATATGACAAGCGGGCGTCAATACTATTGTTGTCTACATTATATTAAAGTTCAATTTTTATGTTTTAATTATTTGTTTTAATGTGTTTTTCTATTTGTATGAAAAATTTGTAATAAGTGGGAACTTGATGCTTATAAATAAGGTTTGTAGGTTATTTTGGATAAGGAGTTTTTGGAGAAAGTTTCTATTATCCTGAAGGGTGGTTCAATACTCATTCCTCCCCCTTGTTGATGTATCCCGAGGTGGCTCTCAGGCGGTGTTTTTGCTAATATATTTCTTACGGTCTCCTTTATGATTCTTTTTTCTTCCAAATCGGCATACCACGATATCATTTTGCTATTAAAGCTTTGGCTTATTGATCCCAATTCTTGCCAAGATCGTCTAGCTTTTTCAGTGGGCTGCTAAACCTTGGGACAAGAATCTTCAAGCAAAGTTCAAACGATAAATTTCCAGTTTGCTGAAAGCATTTTTTTACATGCCTTTCTTTCTTGGTTTCTTCTGCTGTTGTTTCTCTTGGTTGTTTCTTGCTTGTTTGTTCCTTCGGTGGCTGCTACCACCCCCAGAATCTAGATTTATGGATTCTTCTGCGTGTTTTTCAAGCCTTGATTTATGTGAATTCTAAAATTTTGAATTCTGCTTGTACATTGCCGTTTCCATTTTTGTTCCAGTGATTGTGTTACGCCGCCTGTATGTGAACAGGTCCAGGAGGGAACGGTCCAGCATCCTCCAACCGGGTCAGGCGGGCCGGACGCTTCCACAAGGAGTTGGTGATGGGTTGCTGCGACAGAAAAAGGAAAGAATAGGGATGCTGCGACAAAAAAAGTAATGGAGCAAATAGGATCTACAAGGACCTTAATCACATATTCGAGGAGAAGTTAAAGGAGTTTGAGAGGGAAGGCTTAGAGGGAAAGCATTTGAAATACCAAAAGAGAATTCTATTAAAGGGAGAAACCTATGGCTTGTTTTTTTATGCATATTTTGTTGTGGCTGCTGTTTTACTTCTTATAGTGTTCCTAGCGACGTTTAGGGTGTGGGAGAGTCGATCTACTTCTCGAATAGTAGATCAATCTTGTATCTTGTTTATTTCCTTTGAATTTTCTAAGAGCGGTTCTTGTTTGTGTTTCTTCTACCTACCTATTGTCATTCTTCGTGGTTTGTTCGCTGATTTTGGTGCCAAGGCGTATCAAATTGGTAGAGCGTTGATCTTGGTGGTATGGCAACAAAGAAAAAGAAAGTGCTAGAGAAGTAAAGCAAATCAGATCAGGAATGGAAGAGATATTCGTCACCATGGAGGATAGGTTCTCTTCCATTGAAAGTCAGATGGAAGATGCATTTGAGAGCATAGGAGAAATGTGGGAAATGAAGAAAAAGCTCATAGAGATGCATGCCAAAGCCGTGCCGATCACCCCAGTTGCAAATCCTAACCAAGAGTTGATCAGGGAATCCTTGGATAGGTCAAAAGAGAAGGAGATCGGGCAAGAAGACACTGAAGAAGACCTCATCTACCTACAACAGCGCCCCTTTAGGACATCGAGAGGATGGGGAGACTCGAGATTTGGAGAAGGAATGATGTAAGGAGCACGGAAGTGCGATGGAGGAAGGAGGGATTTAGAGTGAGATATTTCTATGACCGAAGGAAGGAGTTCCAACCTATACATATGGAGGAAAATAACAGAGGAAGAGGAGGTTGGGAAGGAGATGCAAGGGTCAGGAAACTAATGATGTCAACTTCAAAGGGGATGATGCACACGAATGGATGTATCGGGTGGAGTGATTTTGCAATCAACGAGTTGATTGAGGAAGAGAAGCTCATGGCAGCGGGATTATGTTTGGATGAGAAGGCATTAGCACGGTTCTAGTGAATGGAGGCAAGGTATCTGAATAACTTAGGGGAGGAGTTTAAGGATTGCTTGCTGGAGCATTTTTGAGCCATTCGGGAAGGAGACCTATATGAGCAATTATATGCTTTGACTCAGAATGGGACGATTATGAAATATCAGGAAAAGTTCGAGCTTTTGTCAGGGAGGTTGAGGGATCGGCAGTGAGGTATCTAATGCACTTAGGGGAGGAGTTTAAGGATTTCATGTTGGAGCATTTTTGAGTCATTCGGGAAGGAGACCTACACGAGCAATTATATGCTCTGACTCAGAATGGGACGTTTATGAAATATCGGGAGAAGTTCGAGCTCTTGTCAAGAAAGTTGAGGGGGATATCGACAGCAGGATTAGAAGCGAACTTCTTGAAAAGCCTAAAGTCCAACATAAGAGCAGCCATCGGACCCTTGAGACTGTAAAACTTGAGAGAAATGATGGAGCTTGCTCAGATGATTGAGGAAAAGAAACAGGTGAAGAAGGCCGGCAAAGGCGGCAACACTGAAAGATCTACAATAGCTTCATAACAACCACAACATTGAGGACCTAGACGATGTCATTTCAGAAAAAAAAACACCAAAGGAGAAGAATACAAGACCCCATCTCGGGGGTAATTTCAAGGGCCTAACAGATTTAGAAGTGCAGGACAAAAGAGCCAATGAATTGTGTTATCGTTCTGACGAGAAATATGTCACAGGAAACCATTGCAAGGAGTGTGCCCTTCATATTCTTTTACTTCAGGAGGAGGATATAAAGAGTGAGGAATTGAAAAAGAAAGTTGCGGAGGAATAGCATCTGCATTTGGATGTGGCGGAGGTGTCTCTTAATTTAATGGTGGGATTTAATCCGTATCACACCATGAAAGTGAGGGGTTGGATCAGGAAACAACAGATTTTGGTGCTGGTGGATAGCGAAGCCACACATAACTTTATCTCAAATCGGGTTGTGGAAAAGCTTGGTTGAACCTAGTGACTACAAGGAGCTTCAGTGTCATGATGGGGACAGAGAAGGTGGAGAAAAGTTGGAGAATTTGCAAGGCACTACATGACCTACAGGCAGTGGAAGACTTCATTTAGATTTGGGGAGCACATATATGATTTTGGAGATGAAATAGTTGCGAACATTAGGAGAGATAAAGATGGATTGGAAGTCATTGACGATGGGAGTTTTAAGTGGAGGGTAGGAAGGCGGCACTAAGAGGAGATGCTAGGTTATGCAAAACCATAGTGTCGCTCTAAACCATGGTCAAGTCGATTAGGGAGCAGGATTGGGCTACTTCGTGTAGTTGCAGAGCATTGAGAATATTCGAGATTCAGGTTTGCAGAGTTTCCGAAAGGGGTCCAGCAACTCCTATAGCAGTTTACGAATGCCTTCCAGCAGCCAAACATGTTACCTCCTCCTGGAAAGCACGAGCACGCTATTACATTGAAGAAGGGTGTTTCTTCCATCATCATCAAACCATGCAGATACCCCCAGATTTAAGAGAATGAGATAGAGAAACAAATTTGAGCAATGCTCTAGGCTGAGATTATCAGGCTTAGTGTGAGTCATTTCTCCAGTCCTGTCTTATTGGTAAAGAAAAAAAATGGAAATTAGAGATTCTGTGTGGACTACTGGGCTTTGAATAAAAATACGATGTTGGAAAAGTTTCTTTTTATGTGATTGATGAGTTTCTAGATGAGTTTTATGAGACGGTCATTTTCTAAAAAATTTAACTTAAGTCAGGGCACCACCAAATCAGGATGAATCAATTGGTTGTGCACAAGACATCATTCAAAACACATGAAGGACATTATGAGTTTTTAGTGATGTTGTTGGCCTCACCAATGCTACGACAACATTTCAATCCCTCGTGAATAAGGTTTTTCAACCTTATCTCCGGAAATTTGTCATGATTTTCTTTAATGATATTTTGATGTACAGTCGTACAGAGATAGAGCATGCGAGACACCTGAGGATAGTCTTGAAGGTGTTACGAGAGCACCAGTTGTATGCTAACTTAAAGAAATATTCTTTTGCACAGTTACAGGTAGAGTACCTACAACATGTGGTGACCAGAATGGGGGTACCAGTGGACCAATCCAAGATCAAAGCTATGGTTGATTGGCCCTTACCAAGGAATTTGAAGAAGTTGAGAGGATTCTTGGAAGTCACAGGCTATTGCCGGAAGTTCGTGAGAGAATATGACACGATAGCATGGTCATCCACAAAGCTGTTGAAGAAAGACAATTTCAATTGGGGGCAGCAAAAACACAGGCATTTGAACATCTGAAAAAGACCATGACAACCGTACCGGTATCAGCACTTTCAGACTTCAACAAACCATTTGTGGTGGAGACAGAAGAGTCAAGAAATGGATTAGGAGCAATGCTTGTGCAGGATCAACGACCAATTGGCTACTTCAGTCAGGTTCTTACAGTCAGATCAATGAAAAGTCAGTATATGAACGAGAATTGATGGTCATTGTCTTGGCCATTCAAAAGTGGCGGCCCTACCTGTTGGGATGAAATTTTTGGTCATGACAGATCAGAGAAGTTTAAAGTATCTTTTGGAGCAGCGAGTGGTGATTAAAGTGCATCGGAGATGGTTATCCAAGAGACTGGGTTATAATTTCCAGATTTAGCACCAGTCAATATTAGAAAACAAGGCAGCTGACGCACTGTCAAGAAAGGTAGAGGAACCCTACCCTTGGTCCTATATTGGGAAGTCTTGAGACAGGAAAGCGAAGGGGATGAGGAGCTGAGGAAGATAATAGCCGAGTTATTATAGGATCCAAATAATCTTCCCGGATATGCATTGAGGGGACAACAACTGATTCACCAAGGGCAATTCGTGTTATCCAACACGTCAGAGTATATTCCTAGATTATTACAAGAGTTTCATGATAGTGCAATCAGGGAACACTTAGAGGAGCAGAAGACATACAGTCGTCTAACGACAGAGCTTTATTGGGCGGGAATAAGTAGAGGTGTGGAGGACATGGTGGTAAAATGTGATGCGTGTCAGCGACACGAGTACTTAACCACTACACCAAGAGAGTTACTACAGCTATTAGCATTACCAGGAAAGGTTAGGAAAAAAGTAACGATGGACTTTATCAAGGGGTTGCCACGACCAGAAGGGTTCACGATGATCATGGTGGTTGTAGATCGCTTAAGTATGCACATTTCATTTCCTTACAACATCCCTACAATGCGGTCTCGATCGCAACAGTATTTATCCGTGAAGTGGTTCGTTTGCATGTGGTGTCGGAATCAATTGTATAAGATCGGTAAAATATATTCCTCCGCCACTTCTGAAAAAAAAAAACACCATGTATCGTCCTCAGACCGATGAGCGGACGAAGGTGAACAACAGGAGTGTGGAGACATACATGCGTTGTTTTGTATACGATACATCGAAGCTATGGGTTAAATGGATTGCTTGAGTTGAATATTGGCACAATAATTTGTACAGTAACACAACACAAACAACTGCTTTCAAGATATTATATGGGTGGGATCCACCTCACTTGATACAATATGAGCATAGTACAACACTCTTATCCAACGTCGATCGGTACTTTGAAGAGAGGGACAATGTACTAGCAAAGCCCAATGAGCAATTACTGAGAGCTCAATAAATCATGAATAGGAATGTAGAAAAACACAGGAGATGTATGATTTGAACCAAGAGACATGGTCTACTTGAAATTAAGACCCTACCGACACAAAACACTGGTCAGGAGGAGAAGCGAAAAACTGTCACTGCGATACTTTGGGTCTTATAAGGTGATGACACACATCGGGATAGTGGTCTACTGTTTGAAGTTACCACCATTGTCCGCACTACACCTGGTCTTCAATGTATCACAACTGAGACGTCCGGTTGGAGATCATACACACTCGTCTACACTACCACCAACACTGAAGTGATTATGGAGCAACTAGAGATCGAAGGAGAGCGTCGAGGAGTGGAGCGAGCCAAGGAAGTATTGGTGAAGTGGAAAAGATTGTCAAACTATGAAGCAACAGAGGAGCCTTACGAGGTGATCCACAAGTAATTTCCATCATTCCACCTAAAAGACAAGGTACGTCTACGGGAGGGGGGTATTGTTACGTTGCCTATATGTGAACCAGTCTAGCTTCCTCCAACCGGCCAGGCGGGCCGGATGCTTCCACGAGGAGTCGAGCGAGGTTGTCGCGACAGAAAAAGAAAAGGAGAGGGGTGCTGCAATAGAAAAGGGAAGGAAGCAAAGAGGATCCATTAGGGCCTTAATCACATGTTCAAGTAGGAGAAATTAAAAGAGTTTGGGAAGGAAGGCTTGGAAGGAAAGTTTTTGAAATACCGAGTGAGAATTCTATTAAATGGAGTAACCTAGGGCCTATTTTTTTAATGCATATTTTGTTGTGTCTGCTTGTTTTATTTCTTCTTGAGGTGTCCCTAGCGAGATCTAGGGTGCGGAAGAGTCAATCTACATTTCAAATAGCAGATCAACCTTGAATCTTGCTTAATTCCTTTGAAAATGTCAAAAAAGCAGCCCTTGTTTGTATTTCTTCCACCTATCTATTGTCGTTCTTGTGGTTTGTTCGTTGATTTAAGTGTTGAGGCATATGAGATTGCTGCTTCAAATTGGTATCGCAGCAAATTCTCGACACAGAAGAAAACAATTTAAGTCTTCTGGATCTTCACGGCTGTGCGGCTCCTTCACTGCCCTCATTTCCTTTCTCTACAACTTTCCAACGAAACAACATGTTGCCACAAAGAAATGTTGCAACGGGAGAACTAGTGCCTTAAAAAAAGAATAGGTATTATTGAACAACGATAACTTGAAGAACATGAGGTGGATCGAGAAATCAAAATCCTTGAGGAAGAATATGAAAACCCATTTCATCAAGAATCCTTAAGTTTCGATGGGTTTGAAGGTCTGGTGTTGGAAGCGTCATGGATATATGTATATGATCAGCCCATGTATGACGAGGAGAAATGTGTTGGAATTCCTAGGGTAAAAAGTTCATGTGATGACATTTGACGGCACAATCTAATGGAACTCATCACAAAAAACAATCAAATTAAAAGGATTACATCTGTCACTGGTGAAGTATATGATTATTTAACCTCTAGGCAATCAAAATTATCGTCAAATGATCAATTTGATAGTGTGGCTGATTTTTTTTTTTTTGTCAAGCAACTAGTTGCAAGTGCAACTACACAAAATGCAACTAAATTCAAATTAGTGTTGTTGATGCAAATAATTCAGCTCTTGGTGGATCTGCAAATGTTCAATTTGGTTCTAGTTGAGATCAAAATTATGACAGAAGACTTGGTATAGACATCCAATCACTTCTCATAGATTTTGGAGACTATGGTGACTTTTATGAAAATGATGTTCTAAATTTTAATAAGCCGCCAGGAACAAGCGAGTTTCAAGTCATTTTACTTCTCATAGTCTTACACCTTCAGATAAATTTAACCATCTTCAACTTTTACGGAGGATATTGATGCTACTAAGGAAGCTAAGTCATTTGTTACAATAGTTCATTCTTTGGTATCATCCAATGGAAATTACGACAATTTGAACAAAGTCAAAGCGATGATGTTATTTCCTCAAGAATATGCAAAAGTTGAAATATTTACAAGTGAATTCAGCATTTTGACTTACCAAGCTCTAAAAAGATTGAAGCTTTGCACATACCCTCTTGTACTTATGTTTATGGGGGCAACACTGCCTTCTCCTTCAATGTCTGATAAGAAGGAAGACTTTAAAAATATTCTAAAGTAAAACTTAGTATTGACATGTACATTAGAAATCATCATGGTCAGCTTAAGAAATTATACACACTCGTGAAAAGTGCGCCTAAAAAGAGCAATAATAAATTGTTCAATGGTATCTTGCATTCAACTAAAGGACAAAAACCGTTCTATCTTTTTGTGATGAATTCATCCATTGGAACTTCTCCATTGTAGATAAATAATTATAATACATTTGAGGCAGGACATCTTCCTCTCCATGGAGACTCTGCTTGCTACTGAAATTGCGTGCATGATATTTCTGGTTGTTATGTGCGAGATTCAGGACATTCTATTATCTTTTAACAACAAATTTCCTATTGGTTTGAATATACTAAGTGGGGATGCTATGTTTGATTTGATTTCATTTGATACAAGTAGCATGCCTGATGTAATTCCCGCCAAAAATGAAGAAAAGATGACACATATGCTACCTACCAGAATTGTAGGTGAAGTTCATACTGGAATGGTGGATGTGCCAGTAACTCAATCTGATGTTGTTTGGCGTCCAATCAGTGTTTCCTAAAGCGGCAAAGCCTTCTTCACTATCTTTGCCACATAATTTTACAAAATAAGAAATCTTTGGTTTTCATGGGCAAAAGGCAACCTTTTAGAAACTTCTTGATGCAATTGACCTACTTGTTCAACAATTTGCTTCTCTTGATGATATTTCCCTAGATATGGATGATGTTAACGGTTCCTATTCTTAGCCTGCATTAAAGGAGCAACAGAGGCAACATTCTCTTGTGGCCCTTTCGCTTGTTCTTGGACAATAATAATTGAGAAGGTTTCAGTACTCGCATAAATTATTCAAGAAGGATCTATATTATCGGGCACCTGAGCACTCTGCAGAAAAGGTTGCTCTGAGCACTCTACAGAAAAGGTTGCTCTATGCATAACAACTGGAATTAAAGAATCATGCAGTAAAGTACAAGACTAAAATTTGCAACAAATCTATTACTAGTTTCTTGGAACCTCTACATCTCATGAATGCAACCAACAGTCCAGAAGAACATTCTTTGCTTGTAAGAAATTACTCATGTTCTTTTATGTCAATCTGATGATTGACGTGTTGTCAAAGATTCTTGCCTGGGAAAAATTGAGTATTGCAGAAAGTTTAACCCAGTAGAGAAACAATGTTTACAACTTAATGAATACCAAAATGAGATTTCTTCTGATATCACCAATATTGACCAATTTTTCTAACATAATTTCTTATATTTTATCTTTTCTTACACATTATTATTCCACCACTAACTATTTTTATTTGTAAAAATTTTTTCTTTTGATTCCACAAACACATCTTTTGCTACTTGTTTAATAGTGTTTGTTACTTTATCCTACATAATATTTATTTTTTCATAAACATCCCAAATTTTGAAATCTTGAATTTTACTCATAAAAATAATTTTATTTGTCTATTAGGTTCCCTCATCTAATTCTACGATGATAAGTCCTAGTATTCTTTATTTTACAACTCGTTATCTTAAAATCTAGAACTAATAAATGATGTTGGGTACTTAAATTCTCGCTTGGAATGACATTTCAATCTTTACAACCTCGACGATCTTTTCTTTTCATAAGAAAATAATCAATTTGTGTTTTATTAGATTCACTCTTATAAGTAATAAGATGCTCAACTTTTTTCTTGAATAAAACATTAGTAATAACAAAATCATACGCTAAAGCAAAATCTAAAATAACTCCACCTTCTTCATTAGTTACTCAAAACCGTAACCACCATGAGTATTTTTTAAGTCTTCTACCACTCTACCGACATGTCCATTTAAATCTCCTTCAATAAAAATTCTTTCTTCAAGAGGTATCATGTATTAAGTCTTCTAAGTCATTCCAAAATTATCTTTAGACCCTGTATCCCAACCTATTTGAGGAGCATAAGCACTTATAATATTAAAAATTTTAGTATCAATAATAATCTTAAAGGCTATAATGCTATCTCCAACTGTATTAATTTTTACAACATTATCTTTCAAACTCTTATTTATAATTACACCTACACCATTTCTATGACTCTTACCCGAACACCAAAGTTTAAAACCTAAATTATCAATCTCATTAGTTTTTTCTTCAGCCCATTTAGTTTCTTGAATACATAAGACATTAATTTTTCTATGAATCATAATATCAACTAATTTCATTAATTTACCATTGAGGGTACCTATATTCCTAGATCATATCCTAATATTATATTCATTAGTTTCATAGACTAACTTCTTTGCCTACATTCGTCTGTAATGTGAGAACCCTTGCTTATTTGACATTACACATGGGCGCTGGTGTAGCGGCCCTTGCACACTTTTCACTATATTCAGGCTATACAGCGCATCGCTTCCAGAAGACGCCCTAGCACTTGCACAATGATCAAAATGATTTATGTCATGATTTTTTCGACAAGTTTTACGCTGGCTGTCGACTACCTAACGCAACCCTCCACTTTTCACATTCGGGCTTGG
Source organism: Phalaenopsis hybrid cultivar (assembly GCA_002079205.1). NCBI lineage: Eukaryota > Viridiplantae > Streptophyta > Magnoliopsida > Asparagales > Orchidaceae > Phalaenopsis > Phalaenopsis hybrid cultivar. Next base: position 17,553 of record JXCR01139187.1, read on the forward strand.
GACCGACAATGACAAGTTTTACGCTGGCCGCCAAAAATGCTAGTTTATATAAGATTATTCATACATGTGTCATGGTGGCAGTGTAATAATGCTATGCAATTAATAGAGGCATCAGTGAGTTTCAAGGTATGTGCCACCAAAATAATTGAGACCAAAACAATTACTATAAGCCAAGTAAGTTCTGGTATAAAATGGCTTAAACATTTAAGATATAACTGGTTAAAACTTAGGAAACCATAACCAAATAAGAAGAGACCATTAATGCATGAATTTGTACTACAACTAAGTAAAATAAAAAATCCTAGCCTATAAAATATGTTTTAACGAAATTGAGGGAAAAAAAAAGATTTTATTACATGGTTTTAATCTAATTCTGAAGCTCTAAGGTTATGAATTGATTGCATGTGAGCTCTAATTTTTGGCAGTTATAATGGAAACCACTTTCATAAGGAGAATACAAAAAAAAAGACCGGTTTGCTAGGTACAATGATAGTAGCTCTCAAAACCATAGATTTGTCATGATCTAACAACAATTAACTCATAAATTACGCCTCATGAGAAACAATTATATAGCTCCTACAATAAAAAGAAGTAAGCATCTGAGGCCTAGCTTTAGAAAGAGAAAACTCTCAAAGTAGCCATAGAGCTTTAAATAATTGGAATGACTATTTAAGATATTTAACCAAATAGTACAGAAGAAGAAACAAACATGGTACCAACAAGTCCTAAAAATAGAAAATAACATTTGAATGATCTATTTTACATCATTATTCTTGCTAAAACTTTTATCAGCCAAACCATGTAATCTATATGTTAGATAAAACAGAGAAAGAAAGAACTTCACAAGAACAACATTTATAAAGGTTAAAATTTTAAACATAATCTTAAATAATAATACAAAAAATGTTAGTTAGATGAAAAAAAAGTTGTAACAGGATAAGCTTGAGCTAGGATTTTAGAGGTTTACAGCTGAAAACCCTTGGATGAAACGCCAGCTTCAACAACCTACATATTTCAATGCTCTAAAATAGTAGCTTACCCATTATCCAATAATACAGTAGATTATACTAAAAACTTAAACAAAAGTCTCTCCGGGATAAGGTTGTGTGCACTAATAAGCTTCATGCATTGGATACTTAAACTTAATTTACTACATGGTACAAGTGGACTAGGCTAGTTTTCCAATCCTAATTTACATGGACTAAAATGCAAGTTTAATTTCCAATTTGGACTACTCTGATATACTAGATTTCAATTCAATTTTCAGATGAAAAAAATGTTCATTTGTGCTTTATAATGTCAATAATTATGTCCTTAAATCAGTTGGTTTAAACTAAGGCTTCATTTAGGACAACTTCTGCCTGTTTTGGTAGTAGCTAAAAGAATCTAAGAAAAAAAAAGGTATGCATATTTGCATGATAACTATTCACTTTTATTCCAAAGAATTGCCTTAAAAAATTGCTTTTACAAATCATAACAAAAATTGTGGTTGAGAAAGCAGCTTTTTAACAGCAAAAGCAAACTAATTCACACCAAACAGCACCTAAGAAGCAAATGAATAACTTTTATGGAGGTCTTCAAACAAGTTGCTATTAGATAGTGGCTTCTAAAACATTCAACACACTATATAATGTAGGATTGTCAACAAATCCCATATTGTGAAATAACTTGGATTTAGCCGGCTAAGAAATTCCTGCTTGATTCATTTGTTAATTGGACCCATACTGAACAATTATTTTGAACTCATTTGTTTAATGACCTGAACACAGCCAGTAACTTAATCATATTGAACTTGTTATACATGCATGCATACTTTAAATTATATATTAATAACATTCATTTTTTTAGATTTATTTACTGGTTTTAATATAACTAGAATAAATTCTACCATGTTCAACCTAGTTCGTAATTAACTTATGTTCAGCTCGAAGTAGAATGAGCCGAAAACAAACATGATGTTCATGAACAATTCAATATAAATGAAAATTATAACAACCTAAGCACCAACATATGGCAAGCCCGGTGAAGCTCAGCTCATGACATATGATTCTACCTCAGTTAACCTAAATTCAAATCAATCTTTTCCTACAAATTTATTAAAACTTAACAGCACAGCTATAAAACTACCACGGGATATAAAATCTAACACCACGACAACCATCGAACCATATCGACCACCAAAATGTCCCCCAAATTCCCAATTTCAAAAAAGAAACAGACAACTATGATTATTTTCATAATTATCTTGAAAAATGGAAATTCCATGTTTTCCTTGCTCTTCTGCACCGTAAGAAGATTGGGATCCAAAGAAAATCTTTTATTTCCCAGACCCTCATCACTCTAGTTGAGCACGATCCATATATGAATATATGCTACTTTGCAGGGGAAAAAAAAAATTTAAAACTATAAATCACTTTCTTCGGTGGTGTAAATCATTTTACCAAGTTGATATCAACATCAATGCAGTAGATCTTCAGAATGTTACAACACAGCCATATAAAAAGAGAGAATATAAGGTCCATTACCGAGATTCCTCTAACAAGTGGTGAATGGAAAGATCAAAAGAAACAAAGGAAGGGAAAAACGGTACACACAAGATTGAGAGACTGAAACTTACCGCCATTAGAGCCTTAACAAGGATTCAGTAGTCTGCAGAGATTTACAAGACTACAGAGCTTCGTGAGCGGCTTCTGATCGCTACACCGTCGCCGTCGTAAAGGCAAGAGAAGCCCGAGGGTTAGCAGAGGTGCATAAACCCAAAGACGAGACCCAAAATAAATGAAGTTTTATATTCATACCACTCAACTAAATTCTATGTATTTACATAACTATTACCTAATTTTAAAATTTTGCATGCGGTATCCATCAATTCTATATTTGAAAAAAATGCACTTTGCTTTAAAAAAAAAAAAATTATTATATTTTTATATAATAAAAATTTGAATAAAATGTAATAAATAAATTTTGGCTGTTACACACTTACATATATAAATATATAAAGAAATTGGGTGTTATGTGTGAAAATACTTTCTTTTTTATCTTTATAATAACTAAATATAAGCTTGATATGATAAAGATCGTAATTGCATATAAGTTTGATCCACCTTGTAGACAACATTGTTGAACTACTTTTTGTCATTGAATCACAGTCGAGGAATAGAGTGTATAGAAGTAGAGTAAATGAGAGAAAAGAGGATGAGAATAGACTTTGCAACTGAGCACGGGACCAATATTTTAATGTTTAGAGATTTTTGTATCCTAAATGTTGGAATATGTTTTACATTTTGTTATCCACTTTTTATGGAGGTGGACTTCTCTAAAAAGAAAAAAATATGAAGTTGCTGTGCCTACACCTTTATGGATGCGTTGCTTTCCTTTTTTCTCATGTCATCATAAAGTTGAGATGTTGTCCTAGATCTCCTTGTGAAAGTCATTGGTGGATGAGACATGGTTAAGAATCTTTGCCTTTAGGAATGTTCCTACTCGATCATCGGTACTTGGCCTTTCGTACTTGACTCTCGATACTTAGCCTTCAATATTTAGTTTCTAGCACTCGTCCTTCAATATTCATCCAACTTTCCCGAAAGTTTGTTGCATGATACTCTAGATTAGTCCCTTCGTGTCCGCTCCTGAACTTGTCCTTCCATTTTGCGATGCGGTAAGAAAGAATGAAAGCTATTCTTGCCTTGATGTCTGAGTAGTTACTTCTAGTTAGGGGTGTAAACGAGCCGAACACAAATGAGCCTATGCTTGGCTTGTGCTCGACTCATTAAAAAAATATCATTATTCGTATTCAGCTCATTTGTATTTCAAACTCAAAAACTTGTTCGCATTCGGCTCGTTTGCTAAGCAAACTGAACACGAGCTGTTCGCGAACAAAGAATTGTTTTGACAATCTCAGTCAAGCAACAATAGAGTGTTAAGAGTAGAGTGAGATTTAAATGTTTTTTGTTTATATTAAAACATGATTTAAATATATTTTAATATATTTTTATTCTATTTTTTAATTAATACTTTTAATTGATTATAAATATTTGTAGAATTGTATATGCATACAGTATATATGTATATATGTATATATCTGTGTGTTGAGCCAAAATGAGACGAACTTGAACGAACAAATTTTAGTTCGTGTTTGGCTCATTTGCTTAACGAACAAATCGAACACGAGCTTCGTTACACGAACCTTCATGAACAATGAGCCGTTTTGACAAAGCCACTTCTAGTTGTCCCCTATGATTTATTTGTGGGATATATATATATATATANCATCTTTAGTAATGGGTTAAGGATTTTTCTGCTTAGTCTTTTACTTTGGTTGATACAATGTGCAAGTATGTAGTTGCAATAATAAAGCTGTTGCCTTTGGGGTTTTGTAAGCTTAACCCATTACAAGAGGCAGAAAAATCAGGTTTCTGCTAACAGGGAGTGAAGGCTGTGATGGTTACAAATATTTTACATTACTATGGATTCTGTTTAGCAGCTAGGAAGCTATTTGCTGTCTTAATTTATGCTTTAATGGCATCATTACAGACTTNATTTGGATCAGTTCTTTAAGATGGGGAGGAAATTGTCTTTAAAGCATGTTATTATATATGTACAGTTCTTTTTATTTTAGAACTGTGTGGTTCCTGTTTGGTTTAATTTGGATCAGAAGATGGGTTGCAGTTAAAGCTTTGCATTGGTGTGGGCTCTGACTCATTTTGTTCGGCCTTGTGATCAAATAGTTGTTCTGGTTCTGGTTTCATCACGCAGTTCAGGTTTTAATTCTGCTGAAACCTTTGTTTTTGCTTTTTCTCGAAGTGAAGCTATTTGTTTACTGCACTATTAGCACTGAGACAGGGATCCCTTAGCTTAGATGAGTTCTTGTGATCAATCCTGATTCCTGACGTTTGGATGAATTCCGGTGTGCAAGCTGTAAAGATGAGTTCTTTTTGGTTTTTGTATTCATTTTAGTTTATATCATGCCCAGCTGGTTTTTCATTCCGGTTGTTAATTTGTTGCCATTTAAATGATTAATAATTTGTCATATCTTCATCATCTAGGTGGAAGGCATCGGGGGTTTCCTAGACGGTTTCTTGTGAAGTAGGATAGTTTCTTGTGAAGTAAATTGTACCACATTGCATGATACAATTCATTATTATGTAATTGAATTATTGGAATGTTTT